>MJUU01040107.1:0-29558 GCA_002080025.1 Modiolus philippinarum
ACAGATAACCAAATATGATCTAAATGTAAAGCCAAAATTAGCAAAGGACAGAACTATGCATGAGGGAGATACTCCTTAGTTTTCAACATAATATACAAAAATTTAGATATTGTAAGGTTCCAAAAAATAATCAGCTTTCGGGTCAGCACCGAGTACTGACTACTGGGCTGGTGAATACCCTCGGGGACTAACAGTCAACCAGCAGTGGCATCGACCCAGTGGTAACAAATAACTAAGTACCGAGGTTACTTTGAATCTACTTTCTGCATATGCGCATTTCGACAACTTATGTCTCTTCAGTGCAGATAAAATCTAAATGTTTGGAAGACCATAAACCGAAATATTTGTAAAAGCTGATAGAAAGCAAATTACCAAAGGATGTAAATAGGAAAGCATATTCATGTGAGTTTAGAGTTATGCAAGAGGGAGATACTTCTTAGAGTTAAAAAAATTCTTAAATTTAGATATTGATGTTCTGCATATTATCTTGCTAAATTAGATTCTTGTTGGTTTCAATAGGCTTTTCTGACTTTTTTGTCGATTAATTGGCATGCAATTAAACCGAAATATTTGTAAAAGCTGATAGAAAGCAAATTACCAAAGGATGTAAATAGGAAAGCATATTCATGTGAGTTTAGAGTTATGCAAGAGGGAGATACTTCTTAGAGTTAAAAAAAATTCTTAAATTTAGATATTGATGTTCTGCATATTATCTTGCTAAAATAGATTCTTGTTGGTTTCAATAGGCTTTTCTGACTTTTTTGTCGATTAATTGGCATGCAAAGTATTTATCTTAGCTAGCTTATCTCTTCGGCTTTGTTAACACAAATGTTCAAATGTCCTTTTCGACGTACATTGAAACTGTTGATATAAACTTGACTTATGGCATTCTCTTCTTGAGCGGTACTTTTCCGGGTAACATGTTCATAAAAATGTCATGTAGAGTTAAATGTTCAATGTCTTATTAAATCAAAAGTATGATTTTATTAATTATCATATAATAATACTTTTCAGCACTATCCTATGTTGGCAATGGTCATCGGTGCTTTCTGCACAAAATTGGTGAACTATTACCAGACGAAGCGCTTTCCTTGACCGGTAAAATTGATTGCTTTTCAGTCATAAATGACACAGAAAATCTCCACTGTATTGAGTGGGATTGTCCAACACCCGATTGCGATGACCCTATTACACCGGAAAGAGGTTGTCCATTCTGCCATGGTAAGATATTGATGCAATATGGATAAGGCCCGGATGACGTTTCAAACTTATTTTATATACATAGTTTTTAGATTTGACGTATTAAGTTGTACAGCTACAATCATTCAACCTTATAGAGAAGTCATAAATACCGAAAATGCAGTAAATCTTAGTTGTTTAGTTTGCCAGTTCGAAAACCCGTGGCTTTTTACCACAGAACTTTATTTTAATCAAAATGTGTATTATTGTATGTTTTGCTTTATCTTAAGGGTGTAAAAAATTGGTATCGAAAATTTTATTTTGATATCTGGAATCGTTTTTGAAAAAAAATGCAATTAAGTTCGACTATAAAATCATATGACAGAATTTCACAGAGTTGCCAATCTTGATCACTACAAATTTAAAGGGAAAAAATCCAAAAATGTGATAACGGAAATTAATGAATATCTTATTACCAAGTGTTCTCATTTGGTTCTATGTTCAAATAGCAGCTCTCAAGACCTCCAGTCTTTGATTTTGATTGTGCTCTCTTAAATTGATTAATTTTCTATAATGTTTACGTTACAATTACGGTATATCGGATTAATAAATCTAAAATAATAAGGTTTCACAAAAAAATTAAGCTTTAGGGAATATGTAAAATCTATGTAATATCTGCAAGGAGCAAATTGTCAACTTTTTTGTGTGACTCCGTAATAAAATTTTGATGGCGTGGTTGTCGTTACTGCGTCATCTCTAAGTATAAAATGTACTGGTTTTTGGTCAATAACCTTAGTTTCCCTGTAACCTCACAACTAAATGTTTATTTGTGCGAGAGAAATCATGTAGTTACTCTGAGTATTGTTGCGACATGACCTTTTTGTATCTGGCCCAAATGTCATATCAAAAATATTAAGTTCACGTTTCATCGGATTATTCTGGTCTCTTGGAATCCCGGAGGTCTCTTCCTATACCTTGGTATACACAGACGTACCACTGGAATTGGTCACTTTTTTGACGAGTCAAATATATCAATGGGGTGCAATTTTCATCAATCTGTTATATCAATGGGTAGATAATTTGGCATACCATTATTAAAATCATGTTTGTGTAACATTAAATTTCAATCATTGAGATTAAATGTAACAAAAATTACCTTATCGTAAATTATATAACAAAAACAGAGTGTGCAATATTTGCACTGGCAACAATAAATCATAAATAAATCACAATATTTGATTGGGTCCGGATTTTCAACGGAAATATATGAATGGGTATGGTTATACAAAATATTGAATATATGAATATATCTGTATATTTGTATTGAAATGGTTTCAACTTTTTACAATTGCAGGAACGTGCGTATTTGGAGGAAAAGTTTATAAATGGGGAGAAGGTGCTAAATGTCCAGATAAATGTAATGGATGTAGTTGTTCGGAATTTGGAGCTTTTACTACTCTTATGATGTGTTACCATGAGAAACCTCCAGAAGAATGTCAAAATCAGTAAACAGGATGAAATATTCATTAAAAGTATATGTATGCACTTTTAATTGAAGTTTTTCTGAAAAGTTTGCTTTTTTATAATTATACTTTTTCATGTTAGTGGATTTCCTCTCCGTATTAATTGGTTTTGCTTGATTTAAAGTTACAAATAGTTGTTCAAATAACTAAAATGGAAGATTCTGTAGATCTATAGTTTCAATTTCGACAACACATGTCTCCTACGCATAGATAGAACTAAAACATTTGGAAGACCAAAACTGAAGAAGGGATCAATAGAATGCAAACATGAAAAGGAAAAAAATCAGTTTTGAGACTTAGGAGATTCTACAAGTTTTTTTTTGCGAACAAAACCAATAATTTAAAAAAAAATAAAGCCATTTTGAATTGAATTCCTTTAGAACTTAGACTTTTATTGGAAAACACTGTCTAATGATCCAGATTCTATTAGATTCGGGTACTCTTAATAATTAGTTTACTATTACGGGACTTTTGAGTCGTGTTTAGTCCGGAAACAAATCTATTATTATACAAAAAAAATCAATAAATCAATACCTTTAGAGGGAATCCCTAATTAATGAACACTGTTGAGCTAAGGGGGATTTATATTTAATCAGTTTGTGGCGCTTCAGGTTAATTGTTTTTCGTCAATTAGAATTTAGTTAAAAGATTGTCATGTAGAACAAATTATTAGTACACTTCAATTTCATAAATAGTTTGTTTTATTTGGTGGTACATATTTATTTCAAGAGATCAGGAATCCAGTTATCCGTCTTATTGGTATTTTAGGAGATCGTTTCCGCCTTCAATTACACGAGAGGTCACGTATTGAACACGGGAAGAAGACAGAATATCATGAAACAATGTTTGTATAAAGTCGTCCTTTACAATTTGGTAGACATACTTAAAATTAAAACATTCAAACTGGTTTGTAAATATATAACTCATACCAACATCATTCCATATTTTGTGTATAAACTCAACCCATTTGACACTAAACTTCTTTTTATCATAAAGTGAAAACATAAGTCTATACAAGACACTACTAGTGACTTTGTCATCAATTTGCATTCACTTAGCCCAAAATGATATCATTCTAATTTTCACACATATCTCTTAAGGGATTCTTCCAACTCACCATAAACAAACAAATTTGGTGTCGTATTTTTGACTTTCAAAATTCGTTTACAAAATTTGAGGTGGACCTGTTCAATTAATTTTAAGTTTTAAAATGCCAATAATTCCGAGCAATTAAGTAAAATAAGTTCCACCATGGCGTCAAATATTTTCAGTTGTATATCATCTGAAATACTCTAATTCTGTATCAATTTATATATATATATTAAATAAAGCTTTTTGAGCTTCTTCTACAAGTCTCTTCTTGGTTTTTATGAAACAACCATTATATTTGAAATTTACACCAAGATATGTGAATTTATCAACAATTTCTAATTCTTCGTTTTGTGAATAAAATTTGGTAGCATGTTTAGACTTTCGTTTGCTAAAAATCATTTAGTTTACAAACGTTCACTTTAAGTTTCCAAATTTCACAGTACTTGATATTTGACTTGCAGTTTCGTACATACCAATTCCGCGCCCAGATAGTGACCCTGCCCTCTTGGTCACGCATGAACGATCACTTAAAGTTTTCAGCAAGAAATTTGTACAGCATGTACCAGAAGTGCTAGCCACTTGATATTTGACATACAGTTGCGTCTTGAGGAGTACATACCGATGGTGGCTCTTGCTCTTTAAGTCACGCATGACCGATCACTTTAAGTTTTCCGCGCGCAGTTAGTACAGCCTATACCAGAAGTCCTAGCAACTTAACTGGCAGTTGGGTGTTGGTAAATACAAACGAATTTCAGGTTTAGATGTGACCCAGGTGCAGGTGTTGAAAATATTCACCTGGTCAAGAAACAACCAAAAACAAATACAGGACAAAATTCAATTTCATATGAAGGGAAAAATTTAAGGGAATATAAAGACAGACAAACTTTTTTATCATATGCAAGAGAATTTAGTTAAAGACACAACCCGTACTTACAAAATGAACATCCTTGATCCGGAAATTGAGCATTCCAGTCTTCATTCGAAAAAGACAAATCGTTCAAAATGAAATTGAGGAAACTTTAAATAATGCTTATTTGATATGGTACATGACTTTTGGTAAACCTGCAGTTTTCTGCATTACAATTTGGCCTGGAATTATCAACATATGTCGGTTCAAATATTAAATGTGTTATATGATATACAATCTGTATTTCCAGTACTTATTTTTTATAAGTTTTGCCATAAGATCAACGACTAAACTGTGTTACATAGCAAAATTAGGTGCTGCAGTTGAGTTTGTCATTTCCAGCAATCTTATCATATAGCAAATGTTGAAATTTGGATTGAAAAATGTGCTAATAGCTCCTTAAAGATGGCTGACACAAATGAGCCCAGTATCCCTTACTGTTACCATAGAAACACGCCTTGTACATGGACCCATAATATCCTTTAAGAGGGCACATCAGTATTTCTATGTCCATGGACTTGCATAGTGAATATTAAAATATAATTACAGGCTGAAATGAATTTTACTGTTGGTATCATGCATTTCATCTAATAGTGTAAAGACTTGCAAATAAATTTAAGCCATTTTAGATAGATGTTCCGTACCAAATAAGAGAATTTTCAGCTGTTCAGTACTTCTGGTCAAAACATTGACATATACTACAACCTGGAAATGCTTACACAGTATAGAAGGAAATTTTTTAATCTTTCTGTCTGTATGTTAACAAGCAAAACTACTCACCAAATGTGTAGTACACACTTCAATTTACCACACATAAAAATGGAATAAATATAATCTTCACAACACATCTTTTTTTTTTAGAAAAAAATACTACAGTTCTATTTTGTACTGTCAAATCATGTGATTGCTAAAGTACTAAAGTGCCCAATAATAGTGCTCTCTTTTCAGTACTCTGAGATTACGTAAACACTGTCCTATGTATATCTTACGTTAACTTCTGTTTGTGAGGGGTTCACACTATTAGTGCTTTGTTTTGTGGCGTTTAAATTATTTTCTGTCTGTTTAGTCTTTCTGTCTATCTGTGATCCGTATATTGCCATGTATTCTGGGTTTATGATTTTTGGCCATTGCTTCGGTATTCGTTTTAATATCTATTTCAAAATGCAATAGTTTGGAGTCTTTATTTTCTGGAAATAAACTCTTATTCTGAAAATCTGTATTTCATTATGGCGATATCTCCAGATTTTATCAACTCAATGAGTGCCCTGTAGTCATTTATATGATATTGTCTTTTGGTTCCTTTGTCAGGCAACTAAAACCAGTCTTCGTAAGAGTACTTTGCCTGATATTGCTTGTTGGCAGTCCCGAATAAATGTCCAACAGAAACATCGAGCAAGTGAAATCCATTCAAAGCGGTGCTTGGAGCCGACATTAAATTACTATGATGTACGAGTGTTTGCTTAAGGCAACATGATGACTTTTTGTTTAAGGCAACATGGTGAATTTAAGACGAAGGAACTCTAATAAAAGCGTGTTTCAATTTGTTTCATCACACCATGTATCTGTAGAGATTTTGTCACATGTACCTTTACTCTATATCCCGGTATATATTGCCTTTCTTTAGGTTAAATGTTCTATACAAGATTATTTAATGAAAACATTTGAAAGGTCGACCTATACCAGATATCATATGTTCATAGGGCATTTTGGTGGAAACATAATGTTTGCTGCAAGTAAAGGTAACACCCCAATGTCGACCTTCCGTATAATAAATTACAATTCCTATGTCTTTAGGACATCGGTAACGGACTTAAAAAGAGCCGAAGAAGAAGACTTAAGAAGAGCTGGATCTTTTTTTTTAAATTCAGGATCGTAGAAGGTAAGAAGTCTCACGTAATTGGGCGCAAATGGCGTATTTTTGTTACGAGCTAATTTTGTAAACTGCCTCCAAATAATTAATGAATAAAAGTAAAGTTGGATCACTGGTTTTATTTCTTAGTGCTTTGACTGTATTAAATAAAAAAATTCAATCATAAAGAGGCCTCTACTTTTATCATTTTTTTATTGATAAACTCGTATACATATACACAAAAAACAAAAGAATTTTTAGTAGATGCACTCATAACATAAAAATTAAATAACAAAAGTATCGACGTTACTGTAAATTTAATTTCTGTAAATGCGCAATTCGACAGCTGATATCTCTTCAGTGTAGATCAAATCAGAACATTTGGAAATCCATATACCGAAACATGTGTAAAATCTGAAAGGGAACGAATAACCAATAGAATCTAAATAAGGAAAGCAAAAGTCAGGAAGAGCTATGCAGGAGGGATACTCCTTAGTTGAATCAACACATTTTAGAATTTGAGGGTCTACATCTCAAAGATGATCAGACACTGGTTTAGGATTTACAAAAAAAAACCCACCAAAAACAAAACAAATATTCTTTACCATATATCAAGTGTAACATGAAGGAATATATCAAAACATATAAGAAAAATAAGAGAAAAATAAGTATATTTGATGAAGTAGTTTTCTGGTCTGTTGAGGCAAAAAGAGAAATAAATGGTATATGAAATAAAACTAGGTATATAAATTATAAAATTTAATGTAAACAACTAAAAATTTAGTTAAAAAGAAAGAATGAGTATACGCACAAGATATATGAACTTCTTCTTTTGACGACTTTAATGAACGCAACCATGATTGATTAATCTTGCTTTGCTTTTTATTTTTCTTTTCAGATGACAGAAACAAAAATGAACGATTTACTGCTTGTCTTTACTGTGATTGGTAGGTTCTTGGTTTCTTATTCAAAACAGCTATAATATATTCAAGCAGCATAAACAGACTTGTGTCCCGGTTTCCATATTTGCAAACCCTTTACAAAGACAATGATGTCTCCATGTATAAATTTTATCATTACAACATGAAAGTAGATTGATTGAATGTTGATTAATGTCATCTTTGTGATCAGCATTCTTACTTTCAGAACACAGCAAACATTATATTATTGTACCATAATGTACATAACGAATTGTGTTTTCTCTTCAATAGGCTGTATAATGTACTTAAAGAATTGTATTTTACACGCAAAGTTTGTATATTCTTGCAAAAAACGAGACTATACAAGGTCTACTTTTATCAACTAACAAAATACCGAAGTTACTGTGCATATCACATCAATACATTTGGAAAACTATGAACCGAAAAGCTGATAGAGAACAAATTACCAAAGGATCTAAATAGGAAAGCATATTCATGTGAGGTTAGAGCTATGCAAGAGGGAGATACTCCTTAAGTTTAAAAAAAAAAATTCTTAAATTTAGATATTGATGTTCTGCATATTATCTTGCTAAAAATAGATTCTTGTTCGTTTCAATAGCCTTTTCTGACTTTTTTGTCGATAAATTGGCATGCAAAGTATTTATCTTAGGTAGCTTATCTCTTCGTCTTTGTTAACACAAATGTTCTCTTAGTTTTGTATTGTCTTATAATATTCAAATATTATCCATTTCGACGTACACTGAAACTGTTGATATCATCAAAACTTGACTTACGGCCATTCTCTTCTTGGGCGGTACTTTTCCGGGTAACATGCTCATAAAAATGTCATGTAGAGTTAAATGTACAATGTCTAATTAAATCAAAAGTATGATTTTATTAATCATCATATAATAATACTTTTCAGCACTATCCTATGTTGGCAATGGTCATCGGTGCTTTCTGCACAAATTGGTCAACTATTACCAGACGAAGCGCTTTCCTTGACCGGTAAAATTGATTGCTTTTCAGTCATAAATGACACAAAAAAATCTCCACTGTATTGAGTGGGATTGTCCAACACCCGATTGCGATGACCCTACTACACCGGAAAGAGGTTGTCCATTCTGCCATGGTAAGATATTGATGCAATATGGATAAGACCGGATGACGTTTCAAACTTGTATACACAAAATTATTTTATATACATAGTATTTTAATTTGACGTCTTAAGTTGTACCACTACAATCATTAAACCTTATGGAGAAGTCATAAATAAATACCGAAAATGCAGTAAATCTTTGTTCATTAGTTTGCCAGTGCGAAAACCCGTGTCTTTTTACCACAGGACTTTATTTTAATCAAAATTTATATTATTGTATGTTTTGCTTTATCTTAGGGTGTAAAATATTGGTATCGAGAATTTTATTTTGATATCTGGAATCGTTTTTGAAAATTTTGCAATTAAATTGGACTATTAAATCATATGATAGAATTTCACAGAGTTGCCAGTCTCTTTGGTTTGCCCTTGATCATTACAAATTCAGAGTGAATTCCAAAAATTTGATAACGGAAATTAATGAATATCTTATTACCAAGTGTCCTCAATGGGTTCTATGTTCAAATAGCAGCTCTCAAGACCTCCAGTCTTTGATTTTGATTGTGCTCTCTTAAATTGATTAATTTGCTTTAATTTTTAACGTTACAATTACGGTATATCGGATTAATAAATCTAAAATAATAAGGTTTCACAGAAAATTTAAGCTTTAGGTAATATGTAAAATCTATGTAATATCTGCAAGGAGCAAATTGTCAACTTTTTTGTGTGACTCCGTAATAAAATTTTGATGGCGTGGTTGTCGTTACTGCATCATCTCCAAGTATAAATTGTACTTGGTTTTTGGTCAGTAACCTTAGTTTCCCTGTAATCTCATAACTAAATGTTTATTTGTGCGAGAGAAATCATGTAGTTACTCTGAGTATTGTTGCGACATGACCTTTTTAGTAGGGTGTCCAAGAGACGATTTTTCCGATTTTGGGTTAACGGAATAACACACGCCTGTATTATACGTGTTTGGAAAGAGGATACCATGGCGCATCGAAATGACGATGTCGTAGAGATTGAATTTGGTCACATTTTATTTTAGATGGGGTCAAAGGTCAGCTCCTAAAATTTTGAAAATTTTGATGTTTTTTAAAGTGAGCTTCATTTCACAGATAAAACTGCAACGAAATTCGAAAATGATTGTAAATTTTATTGGGGTAGTTCTTTAGTTTTAGTTTTTATAATGATTTGTCTGTTGTCTTTGTTCAACAAGTTTTAAAGTTGGCATTTTGTTTTAAAGGCCTGTCATTTTGAATATTTGCACTTCCTTGATATGAGGGGTTCTTTCGGATATAAAGAACTGTGCATTTCTGACTTTTATAGGATTATTCTTTATAGGAAAGCTTGAATTTAATTTTAAAACGAGCCGCTAAAAATAAGCTTAGCTTAGGCGAAATAAATCGTACTTTTGTTATTGGTATAAATATGTCAATTTTCCCCCAAAATCACACACAGATATAAATCTAAGTAAAACTGTTCCTACTGAAACATAACCCTATTATATTATCTGAAATGATATGGAAAAGTGATTTTAAACGTGAAAACAAATACCTGTGCCTGGAAATCAAAACACAAGCAACGTAAAATTGTCATTAGATCCCCGCTATTTAACTAGACTTGGGCTTGTCAAGTAATTCTGACAAGAAATGATTAGAGTTATCTTTCGTTGTACACTTTAAAGAACATTAGCAATCGGCATGGTGTTAATATCGTACGCAAATTTTGGCTTTTTAATTGTTGATTTCTCTTAAATGGTGCACATAACATCCATGATTTTTAGACATTATGTACAATTTGTATATATTCTTTCGTTAAAGTTGGAATTTTTAAGAAATAAAGCATAGTTATTTCGCATTTAACGAAAATGTCGTTAATTTAGACTCAAATTTACCCCGACATTAAGATGGATGAATTACAAAACCAAGTCAAAAATAACTTGCATTATATAATTCAAATAAACATTTCAGGTCTTGGCTTTATCGTGAATAACTTGTTATTAGAATATAAGAGAGTACTACTATTTTCTATAACTTTAAAGATACCATGTCCCAAGCACTGTTTTAGGGTACCCTTAAAAAGGAGAAATTAGAGAAATCGTGACCACAGAAAGTTTCTACGACAGCTAAAAATTTGAAATTTGATAGTTGTTCTATCATTTAAAACAAAAATTGGCCGTGTGTGATTCCGTTAACCCAAACTCGAAAACTAAGCGTCTTTTTGAACCTTGGGCACCCTACTATTTGTATCTGGTCCAAATGTCATATCAAAAATATTAAGTTCACGTTTGATCGGATTATTCTGGTCCCTTGGAATCCCGGAGGTCTCTTCCTATATCTTGGTATACACAGACGTACCACTGGAATTGGTCACTTTTTTGACGAGTCAAATATATCAATGGGGTGCAATTTTCATCAATCTGTTATATCAATGGGTAGATAATTTGGCATACCATTATTAAAATCTTGTTTGTGTAACATTAAATTTCAATCATTGAGATTAAATGTAACAAAAATTACCTTATTGTAAATTATATTACAAAAACAGAGTCCAGTGTGCAATATTTGCGCTGGCAACAATAAATCATAAATAGATCATAATATTTGATTGGGTCCGGATTTTCAACGGAAATATATGAATGGGTATGGTTATACAAAATATTGAATATATGAATATATATCTGTATATTTGTATATTTTGAAACGGTTTCAATTTTTTACAGTTGCAGGAACGTGCGTATTTGGAGGAAAAGTTTATAAATGGGGAGAAGGTGCTAAATGTCCCGATAAATGTAATGGATGTAGTTGTTCGGAATTTGGAGCTTTTATCACTCTTATGATGTGTTACCATGACAAACCTCCAGAAGAATGTCAAAATCAGTAAACAGGAAGAAATATTCATTAAAAGTATATGTATGCACTTTTAATTTTTTCTGAATAGTTTGCTTTTTTTATTATTATGCTTTTTCATGTTAGTGGATTTCCGCTCCGTATTAATTGGTGGTTTTGCTTGATTTAAAGTCAAATAACTAAAATGGAAGATGCTGTAGATCTATAGTTTCAATTTCGACAACACATGTCTCCTACGCATAGATAAAACTAAAACATTTGGAAGACCTAAACTGAAGAAGGGATCAATAGAATGTAAACACGAAAAGGAAAAAAAAATCAGTTTTGAGACTTGGGAGATTCTACATAGTTTTCTTTTGCGAACAAAACCAATAATTAAAAAAAAATTAAGCCACTTTGAATTGAATTCCTTTAGAACTTAGACCTTTGTTGGAAAACACTGTCTAATGATCCAGATTCTATTAGATTCGGGTACTCTTAATAATTAGTTAACTATTACGGGACTTTTGAGTCGTGTTTAGTCGGAAACAAATCTATTATTATACAAAAAAAATCAATAAATCAATACCTTGAGAGGGAATCACTAATTAATGAACACTGTTGAGCTAAGGGGGGTTTATATTTAATCAGTTTGTTGCGCTTCAGGTGAATTAGAATTTAATTAAATGATTGTCATGTAGAACAAATTATTAGTACACTTCAATTTCATAAATAGTTTGTTTTATTTGGTGGTACATATTTATTTCAATAGATCAGGAATCCAGTTATCCGTCTTATTGGTTTTTTAGGAGATCGTTTCCGCCTTCAATTACACGAGAGGTCACGTATTGAACACGGGAAGAAGACAGAATATCATTACACAATGTTTGTATAAAGTTGTCCTTTACAATTTGGTAGACATACTTAAAATTAAAACATTCAAACTGGTTTGTAAATATATAACTCATACCAACATCATTCCATATTTTGTGTATAAACTCAATCCATTTGACACTAAACTTCTTTTCATCATAAAGTGAAAACATAAGTCTATACAAGACACTACTAGTGAGTTTGTTATCGGTTTGCATTCATTTACCCCAAAATGATATCATTCTAATTTTCACACATATCTCTTAAGGGATTTTTCCAACTCACCATAAACAAAAAAAAATTGGTGTCGTATTTTGGACATTCAAAATTCGTTTACAAAGTTTGAGGTGGACCTGTTCAATTAATTTTAAGTTTTTAAATCCCTATAATTCCGAGCAATAAAGTAAAATAAGTTCCACCATGGCGTCAAATATTTTCAATTGTATATCAACTGAAATACTCTAATTCTGTATCAATTTATATATATATATATTAAATAAAGCTTTTTTAGCTTGGTCTACAAGTCTCTTCCTGGTTTGTATGAAACAACCATTATATTTGAAAACTACACCAAGATATGTTAATTTATCAACAATTTCTAATTCTTCGTTTTGTAAATAAAATTTGGTAGCATGCTTAGACTTTTGTTTGCTAAAAATCATTTAGTTTACGAACGTTCACTTTAAGTTTGCAAATTTCACAGTACTTGATATTTGACTTGCATAGTGACCCTGTGCTCTTGGTCACGCATGAACGATCACTTAAAGTTTTTAGCAAGTAATTTGTACAGCATGTACCAGAAGTGCTAGCCACTTGATAATTGACATACAGTTGCGTCTTGAGGAGTACATACCGATGGTGGCTCTTGCTCTTTAGTCTCGCATGACCGATCACTTTAAGTTAGTACATTGTACAGCCTATACCAGAAGTCCTAGCCACTTGACTGGCAGCTGGGTGTTGGTAAATACAAACCAATTTCAGGTTTAGATGTGACCCAGGTGCAGGTGTTGAAAATATTCACCTGGTCAAGAAACAACTAAAAACAAATACAGGACAAAATTCATTTTCTTATGGAGGGAAACATTTAAGGGAATATAAAGACAAACTTTTTTGTCATATGCAAGAGAATTGAGTTAAAGACACAACCCGTACTTACAAAATAAACATTCTTGATCCGGAAATGTCGGATGCACATGAGCATTCCAGTCTTCATTCGAAAAAGACAAATCGTTCAAAATGAAAATGAGAAACTTTAAATAATGCTTATTGGATATGGTACATGACTTTTGGTAAACCTGCAGTTTTCTGCACGACAATTTGGCCTGGAATTATTAACATATGTCGGTTCAAATATCAAATTTGTTATATAACATACAATCTGTATTTCCAGTACTTATTTTTTTATAAGTTTTGCCATAAGATCAACGACTAAACTGTGTTACATAGCAAAATTAGGTGCTGTGGTTGAGTTTGTCATTTCCAGCAATCTAATTATATAGCAAATGTTGAAATTTGGATTGAAAAATGTGCTAATAGCTCCTTAAAGATGGCTGACACAAATGAACCCAGTATCCCTTACTGCTACCATATCCTTTAAGAGGGCACATCAGTATGTCCATGTCCACAGACTTGCAAAGTAAATAGAAAACTAATTACAGACTGTAATGATTTTTTCTGTTGGTATCATGCATTTCAACTTATAGTGTAAAGACTTGCAAATAAATTTAAGCCATTTTAGATAGATGTTCCGTACCAAATAAGAGAATTTTCAGCTGTTCAGTACTTCTGTTCAGTACTGGTCAAAACATTGACATATACTACAACCTGGAAATGCTTACACAGTATAGTAGGATTTTTTCTATTTTTCTGTCTGTAGGTTAAGAAGCAAAAACTACTCACCAAATGTGTAGTACACACTTCAATTTACCACACATAGAATTGGAATAAATATAATCTTCACAACACATCTCTTTTTTTTAGAAAAAATACTACAGTTCTATTTTGAACTGTCAAATCATGTGATTGCTGAAGTACTGAAGTGCCCAATAATAGTGCTCTCTTTCAGTACTCTGAGATTACGTAAACACTGTCCTATGTATATCTTACGTTAACTTCTGCTTGTGAGGGTTCACACTGTTAGTGCTTTATTTTGTGGCGTTTAAATTATTTTCTGTTTGTTTAGTCTTTCTGTCTATCTGTGATCCGTATATTGCCATGTATTCTGGGTTTATGATTTTTGGCCATTGCTTCGGTATTCATTTTAATATCTATTTCCAAATGCAATAGTTTGGAGTCTTTATTTTCTTGAAATAAACTCTTATTCTGAACATCTGTATTTGATGGCTATATCTCCCGATTTTATCAACTCAATGAGTGCCCTATAGTCATTTTATATGATATTGTCTTTTGGTTCCTTTGTCGGGCAACTAAAACCAGTCTTTTTAAGAGTACTTTGCCTGATATTTTTATGCTTGTTGGCAATCCCGAATAAATGTCCCACAGAAACATCGAGCAAGTGAAATCCATTCAAAGCGCTATTATTGGGCACTTAAGTACTTCAGCAATCACATGATTTGACAGTACAAAATAGAACTGTAGTATTTTTTCTAAAAAAAAGATGTGTTGTGAAGATTATATTTATTCCAATTCTATGTGTGGTAAATTGAAGTGTGTACTACACACATTTGGTGAGTAGTTTTGGAGCCGACTTGAAATTACTATGATGTACGAGTGTTTGTTTAAGGCAACATGATGACTTTTTGTTTAAGGCAACATGGTGATTTAAGACGAAGGAACTCTAATAAAAGCGTGTTTCAATTTGTTTCATCACACCATGTATTTGTAGAGATTTTGTCACATGTACCTTTACTCTATATCCCGGTATATATTGCCTTTCTTTAGGTTAAATGTTCTATACAAGATTATTTACTGAAAACATTTGAAAGGTCGACCTATACCAGATGTCATATGTTCATAGGGCATTTTGGTGGAAACATAATGCTTGCTGCAAGTAAAGGTAACACCAAAATGTCGACCTTCCGTATAATAAATTACAATTCCTATGTCTTTAGGACATCAGTAACGGACTTAAAAAGAAGAGCCGAATAATTTTTTTTAATTCAGGATCGTAGAAGGTAAGATTTTTTTTAAGCCAGGATCGTAGAAGGTAAGAAGTCTCATGTCATTGGGCGCCAAAGACGTTTTTTTGTTACGAACTAATTTTGTAAACTGCCTCCAAATAATGAATAAAAGTAAAGTTGGATCATTGGTTTTTTTCTTAGTGTTTTGACTGTATTAAATGAAAAAAATTAAATTTGTTAACAGAGCAGGACATGCTTACCCTTCCGGAGCACCTGATGTCACTCTCTGTGAGTGCCTTTATTCTGAATGTTGTAATTTCTGTTTCTGTCTAACGTTATTGTTTTCTGTGTTCTCGTTTTTTGCCCCGTCTTTGGACTTCGATTTTTTTTAATTTCACCCCTTTGCTCCTTCAGTATTCTACTGCCGTTGTATCATCACAGAGGCCTCCATTTTTATCATTTTTCTATTGATCAAATCGTATAAACATACACATAAAATCAAAGAATTTTTAGTAGATGCACTCATAACATAAAAATTAGATAACAAAAATATCGAAGTTACTGTAAATTTAATTTCTGTAAATGCAGAATTCGACAGTTGATATCTCTTCAGTGTTGATCAAATCAGAACATTTAGAAATCCATATACCGAAACATGTGTAAAATCTGACAGAGAACGAATAACAAATAGAATCTGAATAAGAAAACCAAAAGTCAGCTAAAGCTATGCAGGAGGGAGATACTCCTTAATTTTAGAACTTGAGGGTGTACATCTCAAAGATGATCAGACAGGGGTTGAGGATTAACAAAAAAAAACAAAAAAAACAAACAAACATGAGGTTGCACGCATTGTCGTGCTAGGTATATCCCCACTCGTATTATTTTACACATTAAAAAGGGAAAAATGGCCAAAACCCGGCAAACAGGAAGTTAATATCATAAGGTGACCAAAATGGGAGAAGATACATTCCCCCATATATAAAGTCAAATACCAAATTTTAAATAAATCGGCCCAACAGTTGCTGAGAAAAGTGCGACGAAAATTTTCACTATGTTCAATAAAGGGAAAAATAGCCAAGTCCCGCCAAACAGGAAACTTAATACCAAATTTGAAATAAATCGGCCCAGCAGTAGCTGAGAAAAATGTGACGAAAATTTTCACTTTGTTCATAAAGGGAAAAATGGCTAAGTCTCGCCAAACAGGAAGTTGGTATCATAAGATGACCGAAATGAGAGACAACATATTTCCCATATATATAAAGTCAAATGCCAAATTTGAAAAAAAAAAAAATCGGCCCATCAGTAGCTGAGAAAAGTGCGACAAAAATTTTCACTACGTTCAATAAAGGGGAAAATGGCTAAGTCCCGCCAAACAGGAAGTTGATATTATAAGGTGACCAAAATTGGAGATGATGCATTCCCCAATATATAAAGTTGAGTACCAAACTTTGAATAAATCGGAGCAGCAGTAACTGAGAAAAGTGCGAAGAAAATTTTCACTATGTTCAATAAAGTGAAAAATGGCTAATTAAGTCCCGCCAAACAGAACGTTTATATAATAAGGTGACCAAAATTGGAGACGACGCATTCCTCCTATATATAAAGTCAAATACCAAATTTGAAATGAATTGGCCCAGCAGTAGCTGAGAAAAATGTGACGAAAATTTTCACTATGTTCATAAAGGGAAAAATGGCTAAGTCCCGCCAAACAGGAAGTTGGTATCATAAGGTAACCAAAATGAGAAACAACACATTTCCCCTATATATAAAGTAAAATACCACATTTGAAATAAATCGGCCCAGCAGTAGCTGAGAAAAGTGCGACAAAAATTTTCTTTACGTTCAATAAAGGGAAAAATGGCTAAGTTCCGCCAAACAGGAAGTTGATATCATAAGGTAACCAAAATGGGAGATGATGCATTCCCGCTATATATAAAGTTAAATACCAACTTGAAATAAAACTTGAAATAAATCGGCCCGGCAGTAATTGAGAAAAGTGCGACGAAAATTTTCACTATCTTCAATAAAGGGAAAAAATTGCTAATTAAGTCCCACCAAACAGGACGTTGATATCATAAGGTAACCAAAATTGGATACGACGGAATTCCCATATATATATAGTCAAATACCAAATTTGAAATAAATCGGCCCAGCAGTAACTGAGAAAGGTGTGGCGAAAATTTTCACTATGTTCAATAACAGGAAAAATTGCTAAGTCCCGCCAAACAGATGTTGATATCATAAGGTGACCAAAATGGGAGACGACACATTCCCCCTACATATTAATTCAAATACCAAATTTCACAGAAATCGGCCCAGCAGTAGCTGAGAAAAATGTGACAAACTTTGGACAGACGGACGAATGAATGGACGGACAAGGGTATTCCAATACATCACCCACTCGCGAGTGGGGGATATAATATTCTTTATCATATATCAAATGTATTCACAGAGTATTCATCAGCCCAGTAGTCAGTACTTCGGTGCTGACCCGAAAGCCGATTCTATTTGCAACCATTCAATTTCTAGTTATTTGTAAATTTTGTTGAAAGCTAAGGAGTATCTTCCTCATGCAAAGCTTTGTCCTTAGCTGATTTTGGCTTCACATTTAGATAATATTGGTTAATTGTTCTCTATCAGTTTTTAAACATCTTTGAGTTTATAAGGTCTTCCAAACATTTACATTTTATCTGCACTGACCAGACATAAGTTGTCGGAATGCGCACATGTAGATTTTAAATTCACAGTACCTTCGGTATTTAGTCATATGTAACATGAAAGAATATATAAAACATATAAGAGAAATAAGAGGATAATATTTTTGGTGAAGTAGCTTTCTGGTCTGGTGAAGCAAAAAGAGAAATAAATGGTATATGAAATAAAGCTAGGCATACAAATTATAACATTTTAATGTAAACAACTAAAAATTTAGTTAAACAAGAAAGAATGACTATAAGCACAAGATATATAAACTTCTTCTCTTGACGACTTGATTGATTAATCTCGTTTTGCTTTTCATTTTTCTTTTCAGATGACAGAAACAAAGATGAACGTTTTACTGCTTGTCTTTACTGTGATGGGTAGGTCCTTGGCTTCTCATTCAAAATAGCTCTAATATATTCAAGCAATATAAATAGATTGTGTCCCGGTTCCAAAATTTGCAAACCCTTTACAAAGGCAAGGGTGTCTCCATGTATATATCTTATCCTTACAACATGAAAGTAGAGCACCAAAATGTTGATTAATGTCATCTTTGTGATCAGCACTCTTACTTTCAGAACACAGGAAACATTATAATGTACATAACGAATTGTATTTTCCCTCCAATAGGCTGTATAATGTACTTAAAGAATTATATTTTACCACGCATAGTTTGTACATTCTTGCAAAAAACGAGACTATACAAGGTCTATTTATATCAACTAACAAAATACCGAAGTGACTGTGAATTTAGTTCTTCATATCACATCAATACATTAGGAAATCTATGAACCGAAATATGTGTAAAAGCTGACAGATAACAAATTACCAAAGGATCTAAATAGGAAAGCCAAGATCATGTAAGTTCAGAGCTATGCAAATGGCGATACTCCTTAGGTTTAAAAAAAATTCTTAAATTTAGATATTGATGTTCTGCATATTATCTTGCTAAAATGGATTCCTGTTCGTTTCAATAGCCTTTTCTGACCTTTTTTTCGATTTATTGGCATGCAAAGTATCTATCTTAACTAGCTTATCTCTTCGTCTTGGTTAACACAAATGTTCTCTTAGCTTTGTATTGTCTTATAACATTTAAATGTCCTCTGAACTTTTCAACGTACATTGAAACTGTTGATATAAACTTGACTTAAACTTGACTTACGGCCATTCTCTTCTTGAGCAGCACTTTTCCGGGTAACATGCTCATCAAAATGTCATGTAAAGTTAAATGTTCAATGTCTAATTAAATCAAAAGTATTTAATGGTTTGATTAATGGTTTGATTTTATTCATCATCATATAACAATACTTTTCAGCACTGTCCTATGTTGGGAATGGTCATCGGTGCTTTCTGCACAAAATTGGTGAATTAGTACCAGACGAAGCACTTTCCTTGACCGGTAAAATCGATTGCTTTTCAATCATGAATGACACAGAAAATCTCCACTGTATTGAGTGGGATTGTCCAACACCCGATTGCGATGACCCTATAACACCGGAAAGAGGTTGTCCATTCTGCAATGGCAAGATATTGATGTAATATGAAAAAGACCCAATTGACAGTTCAAAATTTTGTACACACAAATATTTTATATACACAGTGTTTTGGTTTGACTTTTTGTATCAGCTGAAGTATGATTCCTATCAAGAGTTTGCCTCCGTATTTATAGCGTGTTTGTAAAGGGAAGTAATGTACTGACCCGACAGTCCGGTTTACGGTTCAATTGTAGCAAGGGGCAGTAGTTAAGTTAGAATACGAAGATATCTCTCATTAGAGTAGCGGTAATATATTGATTGTCTTTAGATAAATTATTTCAAGTTATTCGAGTACTTACCGCAGTGAAAATCTTATCAATTTCCAGGGAAAATGTTTACTGACCTTCCTTTTCCTAATGAGACTGAAACCAGGTTGTCAGTTGTTAGCGAGTAACATCCCCTTGAAAAACATGCTAAAATGACAGTCATCCCGGAAATATGAAAATCGTCTATTAAGCTGTACCACTATAACCATTCAACCTAAGAGAAGTTATAAATGTCGAAAATGTGGTAAATCTTTGTTCTTTAGTTTGCGAGTCCGAAAATCCGTGTCTTTTTACTGCAGATAAAAACATTTGTAAAAACAGAAATCATAATAAAATAACTAGAGGCTCAGATACTGAGCCTGTATCGCTCACCTGACAAAATGCTGAAGCGGGGTTTTTGATGTTTTGCATGGTGGCCATGTTTTTAGTGTGAATTTCCCATAGGGCCAAAATAAACTATGTTCTGTGCTGGTGGCCATGTTTTTTTATTAGATCGGAATGAAATGAGCAATCTTTGTTAAGGACCTTCAGTTCATCAATTTTGTAAAGTTTGGTTGAATTTGCTTCAGCAGTTTCAGAGCAGAAGAAGAAAATGTGAATTTTCCCATAGGGTCCAATGTTAAACCTAAGTTCTGTGGTGGCGGCCATGTTTTTTATTGGATCGGAAGGAAATGAGCAATCTTATACATCATTCCTGTAAAGTTTGGTTGAATTTGCTTCAGTGGTTTCAGAGAAGAAGATGAAAATGTGAATTTCCCATTGGGCCAATGTTAAACAATCTTCCGTGCTGGCGGCCGTGTTTTTTTATCGGATCAGAACGAAATGAGCAATCTTTGTTAAGGACCTTTAGTGCATCATTCATGTAAAGTTTGGTTGAATTTGCTTCAGCAGTTTCAGAGGAGAAGAAGAAAATGTGAATTTTCCAATAGGGTCCAATGTTAAACCTAAGTTCCCCGCTGGAGGCCATGTTTTTTATCGAATTGGAACGAAATGAGCAATCTTAGTATAGGACCTTCCATACATCATTCCTGTTAAGTTTGGTTGAATTTGCTTGAGTGGTTTCAGAGGAGAAGATGAAAATGTGAATTTCCCATAGGGTCCAATGTTAAACTAAGTTCTGCGCTGGCCGCCATGTTTTTTATCGGATCGGAACAAAATGAGTATTCTTTGTCAAGGACCTTTAGTACATCATTCCTGTAAAGTTTGGTTGAATTTACTTCAGTGGTTTCAGAGGAGAAGATGAAAATGTGACTTTTCCCATAGGGTCCAATGTTAAACCTAAGTTCCGCGCTGGCGGCCATGTTTTTTATCGGATCGGAACGAAATGAGCAATCTTTGTAAAGGACCTTTAGTACATCATTCCTGTAAAGTTTGGTTGAATTTGCTTCAGTGGTTTCAGAGGAGAAGATGAAAATGTGAAAAGTTAACAGACGACGGACGGACGGACGACGGACGACGGACGACGGACGCCAAGTGATGGCAATAGCTCACACTGACCCTTCGGGTCAGGTGAGCTAAAAAGGTAGAAAAAACATAAATTTTCTAGACACAAAACCAGCTAGGACAGAGCTTTGAACTTTATTTTTTTTTAATCAAAATTGTACGTTTTGCTTTATCTTATGGGTGTAAAATATTGGTCTCGAAAATGTTTGATATGAAAAATATGCAATTAAGTTGGACTATTAAAACATAATCCCCGCGAGATTTGACAGAATTTCACAGAGTTGCCAGTCTCTTTGGTTTGCCTTTGATCATTACCAATTTAAAGGGAAAAATTTAAAAAATGTGATAACCGAAATTAATAAATATCTGATTACCAAGTGTCCTCCTTTGGTTCTATGTCCCAATTTAGCGACTCTTAAGACCTTCAGTCATTGAGTTTGATTGTATTCTTTAAATTGATTAATTTGTTTTAATCTTTACGTTGCAGTTACGATATATTGGATCAATAAGGCTAACATCATTAGGTTTCAAAAACTTAGGTTTCAGAAAAACTTTACCTTTAGAAAATACAGGAAATCTATATGAAATATCTGCAAGGAACAAATTGTGTGACCCCAAATGAAATTTTGATGGCCAGGTTGTTGTTATATTGTGTCTCTACGTACACAATGTACTTGGTTTTCGGTCAATAATTTTAGTTTCCTTGTGACCTCATAACTAATGTTTATTTGTACGAAAGAAATCTTGTAGTTGCGACATCACGTTTTTGTATCTGTTCCAAATGGCATATCAAAAATATCAAATTCACGTTTGATCGGATTATCCTGGTCTTTTGGAACATGTTCCTTTTATTTTGACTTTGAAATGTTTTGCTGGTTTAATTCTAATTTCTTTCAATCTGTACATGTATATTTAAAAATTGTTATAACTTTTTACGATTGCAGGAACGTGTGTTTTTGGAGGAAAAGTGTTTAAATGGGGAGAAGGTGGGAAATGTCCAGATAAATGTAATGTATGTAGTTGTTCGGAATTTGGAGTTTCTACCACTTTTATGATGTGTTACCATGACAAACCTCCAGAAGAATGTCAAAATCAGTAAACAAGAAGAAATATTCATTAAAAGTATATGCATGCGCAGTTAGTTGAAGTTTTTCTGAATAGTTTGTTTTTTTTATAAGTATGTTTTTTTTTTCATTTTAAGTGGATTTCCTCTCCGTATTAATTGTTTTTGCTTGATTTTAAGTTATAAACAGTTGTTCAAATAACTAAAAATGAAGGATGCTGTAGATCTATAGGTTCAATTTCGAGAACACATGTTTCCTACGCACAGATAAAATCAAAACATTTGGAGGACCAAAACTGAAGGAGGGATGAATAGGATGTAAACAAAAATGAAAAAAATCAGATGGGAGACTTGGGTGATTCTACAATAGTTTTTCTTCATTCGACCTGCCAGTGCGGTTTGTCACAGTGCGTTGTGTTAGCTTTTATAATATTAAAGATTACATCTAATGTAAGTGAAACTATCATAACTATCATAAAATTCCGTGTCGACATCAAATAAAGCACGTACGTTTTCAAAACATCATTTACTTCCATTTTTATGACGCCTAGTCATCATTGTCACCTGAAAAAGTCCGTTTCTGATCCGAATTAGTCGCAAAAAGCAGAAAAATCCAGAAAATTCCGTCCCCATTCCGCACCGTGTATCAAGTATGATGGTCCTTTTGAAGTGTCTGGAGTGCAATATTTATGTGCAATAATTCAAGCTCTCTCCGTATCCGAGGCGATCGTAGAGAAGAGAATATAACGACTGAATTATTCAGGTTAATGGTTAAATGGATCGACTCTCCGTTGTGAGTAAGTTGACGTGGTTTATGTGTAACAGTGGATTCATTCCGGCAGTGTATTCCTTCCCTTTGGCCACAACGAAATTTGCCGCGAATTTTCTCCAAATATCATACCGTCTGTCCGGAATCAGCTTGCGGATTTTATGTGCGAGTTGATTTGATACACTAAACAGGTCATAAGAGTATGCAACTCCCATTGGTCGAGTCACCTGGACATGTAATTGCCATGTAGTCATCAAGAATGATTTAGAGCACGCCCCTTTACCTTGGCAGCACTCATCAATTACATACCAAGATTTTGATTGGACATGCGTTCGGTATAGTACCATGGACGTCGCTTGTCAGTCAATTTAGAAAGTCAATTTGGATTTATTCCTGTAATTATCCCGTAATTTTGATTGTGTACCACATTTTCGTCCTGATGTTCAGAAATTCAACAATGTCTATTTGTGATAGAATGTTTTTAACAAATTATAGAACGATTCTCCCGACGATAAAGATGAAAACTAAGTACTGTATTTTTATTAATATTAGCAAAGTGGAGCTTTTTTCATTAGCTTTGTCTTGTGGGTAAAGCTTGAGAAAATTTTTGTCACAGCACACAAATTTGGTAAAATGTTTATTCGGTAGTCAAGTAAACAAATGCATGATTTTTTATTTGTTTCTGCATTTGATGATTTAATTTATGAAAAGTTGCCGCGTCCTTGTTTCCCGAATGAATCTGAAACAGTTGAATGTGATGACTATGAAAAAGCTTGTCATGTCACTGAGCAAATAGGTCGAACGTATGATTTCTGTCAATCTGCGCCCTCCGCAGATCGTTATGTGTTATGCATTCTGCGCCCATAATAAAGCGCAAACTTCAAGAAATATACCGGATTGCGTCTGGGCGCAGATTGCATGGAGCAGAGCGCAAACTGTACATTTCGGGGTGCAGATTGCACATTTCGGGGCGCAGATTGCACATTTCGGAGCGCAGATTGCACATTTCGGGGCGCTAATTGCATATTCAAGGACACATATTGCATCATACGAAGCACAGGAAGAGGTTAGGGTTTAAATCATGTAAAGGGTTAAGGTTATTTTCAGGGAAAGGGTTAGAGGGTTATATTTAGGAAAAGTGTAAGGATGTAGTCATGGAAAGGGTTACTGTAGGATTATATCACAATAAGGAAAGGGTTTGGGTTATAGTCAGGGATAGGGTTAGGGTTAAATTAAGGGAAGGGGTTAGGGTTATATAGTCAAGGAAAGGGTTAAGGTTAAATTCAGGGAAAGGGTTAGGGTTAGTCAGGGAAAGGGTTAACGTTAAATTTAGGGAAATTGTTAGGGTTAGTCAGGGAAAGGGTTAGGGTTATAGTCAGTGAAAAGGTTATGGTAATAGCCAGGGAAGGATATCTGGTTAAATCAAAAGAGAGGGTAAAGGTCATTTCATTTACGTTTCATAAATCGGCAGACAAGTGATAACAGTCTGTGTTACTTTCTAAAGTTCGTCCTCTCAAGTATATTATTATATTATATTATTCAGTATGCACTTGTATACGTAAACTACTAGTAGGTTGGAGCACTTGCAATCTGCGCCCCAATTCTTGCAATCCGCGCCCCCACACTTGCAATCTATGCCTTAATACTTGCAATCTGCGTCCTTCCATTTGCAATCTGCGTCCGGTCGCATACTGCAATAATTCAAGATGGAAGCGCAGATTGTATAAAACCGTGCAATCTGCGGAGGTCGCCGATTGACAAGATTTTCACGTCGTACCTACCTCCACAGAGTGGATGAATTACCAGACAAAAAGGCTTAGGGGACGACCATTTGATTTTCTGTTCGGGGTGGGGTGGGGGTTACTTGGGCGATTTTGCCCAGATAAATTATTTATTTTCATAGATATCGCAAACAAATTATTTATTTTCATAGAAATCTCGAACAAATTATTTATTTTTACCAAATGTCACATCAAGACAAGAATATTTATTTTCACTGACACCAAGATTAAATAATTTCTTTACAACATCGCCCAAGACCCCCCCCCCCCAGAAAATGAAATGGTCGTCACCTTATGGAGATCTCTAGATTTGTTATTTTCCCCATTTCTTGTGGAATATGGTCTGATAAAGTAAATAGTATGCTAATGCCGACAGAAACCATAAAACGATATGCACTCAAATCATGCCAGTCAATCCCAGACATACCTCTTTTTCGGAGGAACATGTTCCTGTTCCTGTTCCTGCTGATGGAAATAAGACGATCCCGATGGCCGGTCCGTCGGATCATCTTCAATGCTGCAAGTACAAAACGTTTATGCGGAGTGGAGTGACCTGACAGATTCACAGACTGCTTGACGAAACTGTTGCTCTTCGTCAAAATCCGACTTCGTTGCTAAATTTTCATCAAAACGGGGAAACTTGACACCTTTCTCCTCTAACAATTTCTTATATGGATTAACGGTTTTTTTACTGTCAAGTTTTGTTATTCCATTTTCCATATCCAATGAACTGGATTTTTTTTTGCTGAAATGTTTTTAGGCACATGTTCCTTGTAATGCTTTTCCAATATGAATGCATCATTATTAATAGCAGTCTGTCGGATGGCCCTTCCGTTTGTAGTTTGAAATGTATATTTTCCAAAATTTGAATTTATAAGGGCACTTTGAATCTGATATTTGAAAGACGACTGTGTCTGTTTTATTGTCTTCTTTTTGTTAATAATATCTTGTCGAATTAAATCCAATTCTTTTTCCTTGCTACGCAAGTTTGTAACGGCATCGGAAAGAAACTGTTTTTTTCTCTCGGGTGTTTGTCTAAGTCGTTGCACGATTCCGGACCTAAACATTCGCCATTTGGACACCGGTTCCTGTTATGTCTCTCCCGTAAATGACATTTACTGCACTGAGACATAGTTTTATCAAAAGACAAATTAATTGTAGGATTAGCGTAACGCATCTTCAGTTCATCTACATACTCTTGCCCGCTCTGTACTTCCACCTCTGTAAGTTTCGCTTATCCTTCTGGGTCGGCTAACATTAACTCGGTTGGAGTCTTAAAAGTAAAGTCCGGCTCCGGTTCAGAACTGCAAGCTCCATCATCGTAGCTAAACGACGGACTGTGAGATTCAGATTTCTTATTAAAGTCCAACTTTTTTGGTCTCAAAACATTGAATTTTGCAACGTCTTTTTCTAGTCCAAGCTTAGAATTTGGGTTTGAAGTTTGGCGATGGCGTTCAACATCATTTTCTGTGAGCTAGACTCGGCTTGACATCAAAAAGATCAAATTCCTCGTTCGAAAAAAATTTCACAACATTGGTATTGTCATAATCCACGCGACGGAAGTTATTAGAATACTTGTTAAGTGATTTGTCGAATAGATTTGAGCCATGTTTCAATATCATGCCTGTGCGGAGATGCCATTTTTTCACGGTAATAAAAATGTGCGCTCTACATCAAAGGTTGGGACTTGATTGGTTCAATCGACTTTTTTTGTGGGTAAGAAAGGTGCATGCAGTATGCTTATTTGACATTTTTCTGTCATGAAAATAAAAAAAGGTAAAATTAAGAAAATATCTTTAAAAAAGAACAGAAATTTATTGATAATGTTTTTTGTAAGTAATATAATATTGTTTTAGTACAATATGGTGTTTGCTTCCCTAATATACTGAATAACCCACAAGCAACCATTTTCATTGGCTACTGGGTTAATAGTGCTACAGAAAAAAAATCGCTGTAAGAATTTTGCCTCCAAAAATTTTTGCTTGAAAAAAGAATCAGAAAAAAATTTTCGGGCATCAGAGAATTATTTGTTACAGATTTACTTGAGATGGGACAAATGCTGCATCTTGCCATATTCCACGCGGTCTGCCAACAAAGTTAAGTACTAAATATAAAGTTTCTGATAGAACAGTGGAAAAATTTGGGTGAAATACTGTGAAAATGGAGAAGTAGGTGGGCGACCTGCAGCGGGTGGTCGCGAGAGAGCACTGTCCGACGGTGATCTCGAACTGATTGAAGATTTGTTAAAAGAGAAGCCTACTATATCTTATGCTGAAATTAGTTCAAAATTATAACAATATTCTGCACTACCTTATGCTTTGTCAAAGCAAAGAATATCAGATGCAGTAAGAAAATATTTACCATCCGGAAAATGACATTCAAGAAAGTGTCAAGACAAAGTGGTGACAGATATACACAAAGAAATTTGAATTACACCCAAAACTTTATAATATATGCCAGCCGTGCTAATCCACAGAAATTAAAATTTTTTGATGAGAGCGGCTTTAAAGTTACAGTTTGCCACAGAAAATATGGACATAGCAAAGTTGGCGAACCATGCATATAGATAGGCAGGTACAAAGAAAACCGTAACTTGACCTTGAATCTACTAGTCTCTTTGAGTGGTGTTTGTTTTTACAATTTTTTGGATGGGCCTTCAAATACGGACAGTTACATCCAGTTTTGGCAGGAAGCAGCTGAATCTGTAAACGAAAATGCTACTTCGGCGCTAGAACCGGGAGATATAGTTATCGTAGACAACTGTCCGATTCACAGGAATAATGGTGAACTAATTGTCAGTAACTTCTTAGACAGAATGGGTATAGAATACATGTTTCTACCAACATACTCGCCGGATCTAAATCCTGCAGAAAGTTGTTGCTCGCAAATCAAAAGCATTCTTAAACAGGAACGTTTTGTAGGAATGGCGATTGCAAATCTGAAGGTTGCGATTGGGTAAGCAATTAAAGAAAAATCTAGTGAGAACATTGCGGGATATTATTCTGCAAATAAGTAATCCATCGGCAATCCAGTTGGTGTCTTTTCATTGGTTTGTTGGTTTGTGTAAATCATTCATCACATACTCCCACATTGAATTTCTTTAAAATTTGAGTGAAATTAACATGAAGGTCTATGGAAAATATTTTTATTTGAACTTTGATTATTTGGGTAAATATACCAAGAGCAGCGGCAAAAAATTAGAAAATGATACATATATGTTTTATAGGGGTCTTATTTAAAACAATTTAAGCTGCGGCAAATTTCGTTGTACGTACTTTTTTTTAGTGTAGAACAACCACAACATATAGATTGATTAATCACAATGGAGTACTGACCGTGACGGAATAAACATGAAGGTAGAAATACAATAGGTTATTTATATTACGGGGGGGGGGTCACTTCCTATGTATATACAGAATGCTGGAATGGCCCTGTTTTTTGCAGTTGTCAACTATATGAATGGGTAGTAATTTTTGACATCATATATATAAATGGGTCGTAAATTAACCCCAAATGGCCAGAATCTCTACTGGTTGATGTAATTAATCAAGTATTTATCATTATTTGATGTGTAAGAACATTCCTGTTGTGAAATTAATAGTTTTCTGACTCAAATTACACATATTCACTATACAGTTGAGTTGCTTATTTTTGAAATTTACTATATGAATGGGTCAAAATTTTGCTTGGGAACTATATAAAAGGGGGCATTTTCAAAATGCCAGCGGCAGGCCTGTACCCAATTCCACCGAAGTGACCCCCGTGATTTATATATCCGGAAATCGGCGATGGACATTTGCGCAAAAAAAAATGAGGACATTTGCGCAAACGAAAAGAGGACATTTGCGCAAACGATAAGTGGACATTTGCGCAAACGATAACTGACTTCTGTTTTAATAATTTTACCCAATTGCGCAAATCTTTATTCAGTATATTTTTTTATTCATATGTTCTCTTCTGTAGGCATTAGCTGGACCTTTTCCGTTGTCCCTGTAAACCAAGGGGAGGCTGAAGTAGGATTCTGAGCAGGATGTAGTTTGTAGTTCGTAAATATAGTCTCTAGTCTTTATAGTTCTAGTGCTTTAGTTTTGTGGCGTTCTTGTTCATTTTTGTTTTGTCTTTGTCATACTGTCTCAATTCGTGTTGCTGTGAATTGCCGTGATGTTGGATTTATGATTTTAGAATTTCTCCTTTCCTTTTCTTGCTTCGGTATTCGTTACTTATGTATCTCTAAAATATAAGGCGTAAAACTAGCACAAAACTAGTACCATTTATAGTTTCAAAATCTATTTACAGGTCTCTTCTAACTTTGAATATGTGACCTATGGTGGTAATTTTGAGGCGCAGTCGTGATATTTCATCATTGCTGTATAAGACGTCGCGCACAATGTTGGTACCACGTCGCGAATTTCGTGTTGACAAATGGTAAATTGTTAAATAAAAGAATGAAAAATCATAAGAATATAAAATGTTATATATCGAAAGGTTCGGAATTTCACATAGTTTGTTCAAAAAAACATATATTCTTTTTGAAACTAATGCAAAAATCGTATACTTGATATAATATCGCTTTAGCGTCATTTTTACCGGTGTAGACGCGTAACACATGTACAAGGTACCACAGACATATTTAACCATTTCGATAATATTT
>MJUU01040108.1:0-13690 GCA_002080025.1 Modiolus philippinarum
AGATTCTATATGAAACTCTTCAATAATGAATTTTATTCATTTAGCAAAACAACAAACACCAAGGATTTTAACATTCATCCTCAAAAACATAAATACGTTTCATGAATTGAAATATGTTAAATATTTTTCTTTTAATAGTAATAAAAGGAAAAATGGCAACAAATAATTACATACTATATCTTTTTAAGTTTTTGTTCTACATTGTCAAATATGTCAAATTTAATCCTACGGCCTTCTGTCTGTTTTGCGTAAACGCTGCAATTGTAAAACCATACATTTTCAAAGAGTCTAGTATTTTTAAGTCTAGTCATCAGCCCCAGATTCCTTTGTGTTATATCATCATGTAATCTTATTCCCTTAGAGAGTCCCTTTTTCTTCTTCATAATGTTTATCTTTGTCTCAGTGTTTTTAACTTTTACTATCACAGGTCTAATAGAACCAACTTTGCCTGGAATCCTATGTATTGCTAACACATCACTTTGGTCTATTTGCACTTTCAGATCTTTCTTAACCATATTTACAAATTCATCCTTCAGATTTTCTCCAGTCTTTTCAGGGCAGTTTAGCATCCTGATGTTATGTTTCCTGCTGTACTGTTCATTGTAATTAGCCAACTTAAGTGCATCAGTAGAGCAACATTGAATATCCTTTATTTCATCCTCAAGCTTCTCTATGACTTTACCTTTTGATCTAACTCTCTCTCTTAAGTTTTCATTATCAATCATTAAAGAATCAATCTGATCTTGTAATTTCCCTGTTGCCTCTCTCATTTTACTTTCAAGTCCTTTGGCAATCTTTTCTTCAAAATTATTTAATAATTGTAGAACAATGTCTGTAACAATAGTTTTTAATTCTGACTGTTTGACTAAACTACCTACAGCAGTGTTGAGATCAGATTTTTTAACTGTCCCCTCAAGGCATTCTTTAATGTCCTTTAAATCTTGATGAATGCTAATTAAATCAACACCTTCAATACTATCTTCAGAGACATCAGAGTGTGTCCTTTTGTAATACTTTGTCAATTTTTCTTGTCCTGAAGCTATACTTATTGGTGCAAGTAAAGTTTGTACAGTTTTAACAGGCCCAGGATTACTATCTGTAGTATTTGTAGTATTTTCTGACATGGTGGTTATGGCTGAATGGAAAAAATACTACTCACTTCAATCAATATAATGTTAATTTTCCAACTTTTAGGCTCAAATCCCAATCATTCCAAGCATAAGTTTTTCACAAAAATAACATATCTGGAAAGTCCATCAGTTTCTGAATCCAATGATAGTATTTTCACAATGTATTTCCATCAAATAAATGCTTTAAATAGCCAAAAACTGCAGAGCTGAAAATCAACTCACTCTACCATGGCAGCCATCTTAATCCCACAACAAGGAATTTGGAAAACAAAACTGAAAAAGATCTGGCAGTTTTTAGAACTTGGAGAATTTCTTTCACAGTATAACCTTAGAATAAGTGAAATGAGACTTTGATTGGTGTAAAATTCACTACTGAGTCATCCAAAATGTGTCCAATACAAAATATTCTGGAGAACAGTTGAAGCCATGAGCTCAAACTTAAAAAAACATAAAAACTGAAGAATTCGACCTTGACCTTTTACATAAGTATTTTTAGCTCACCTGGCTGCCATCACTTCGCGTCCATCGGCATCTGTCCGTTGTCTGTCGTCAGTCCATCCGTCGTAAACTTTTTCAAAAATCTTCTCCTCTGAAACTGCTGGGCCAATTTTAACCAAACTTGGCCTGAATCATCACCAAGGTATTTAAATTCAAAATTGTGTTCGATTAGTCCAAGGACCAAACATCATGGCTGCCGTTACTAAAAATAGCACATAGGGATAAATTGCTGTTTTTGGTAAATAACTCAAAAACCATTACAGATATCAAAAATCTGACTTGATTAAAAATGATCAGCATGACAAGATCTACCTGCCCTGCAATTTTGAAGAAAATCTGATGACCTGTTTTGGAGTTATTGCCCTTTTTCCATAAAAATTTCTAAATTTTGATATTCTTTATTTTTTATCACAAAAACTATAACAGATAGAGGTCTACTTTAAATTGCAAAAAATGTTCAACATATCAAGATCTACCCACCTTGAAATTTTGAAGAAAATCTGACTACCCATATAGGATTTATTGCCCTTTATTGGTCAAATTTAAGAAATTTGATACTTTTTGTTATCAATTTAAAAAATCTTCTCCTCTTAAGCCACTGGGCCAATTGTTACCAAACTTGACCTGAATTGTCTCTAGGGTAAACAGTTTCAAAATTGTGTTCAATTAGTCCTAAAACCAAGCAACATGGCTGGTGTAACTAAAAATAGAACAAAGGGGGTAAATTACATTTTTTTTGCAAATAACTCGTAAACCTTTACAGATATCAAAAATCTGATTGGAGTGAAAGTAATCAGCATGTCAAGATCTACCAGCCCTGCAATTTTAAAGAAAATATGAAAACTAGTGTTGGAGTTATTGCCTTTTTTCCGTAAAATTTTCTAAATTTTTAATATACTATATTTATTATTTCAAAAAGTGTAACAGATAGAAGTCAAGTGTAAATTGCAAAAAAAGGTTCAGCATATCAAGATGTACCCAACCTGAAATTTTGTAGAAAATCCCAAAACCTTTGAAGAAGTTGTTCCCCTTTTTTCATGGAATTTTCAAATTTTCATATTTTGTTGTCTTTTATTTCCCCAACAAGAGAAGATGAAGGTTAAGTGTAAATGGATAAAATGTTTGCCATGCTGTGGTGACTTCATAACTGGTGAATAAAAATTGTTTGTTGACCCCATTTTCAAAATGGCCGCCAAAAGAAGGCAGGAAAATTCAACATTGTCGAATTTCAATAAAATTTGGTTTCCAAATAGATATTGATGTTGCGACTTCAAAACCGGTGTTGAACCGACATATTCAAAATTGCCACCAAAAAAGGCTGGAAAATTCAACATTGTCCAATTTCAATGATATTTGCTTTCCAAATAGATATTGAAACTTCAACTTCAAAACCAATATTGAAAATTGTTCGTTGACCGCCATTTTCAAAATGGCTCCCAAAAAAGGCGGGAAAATTCAACATTATCCGATTTCAATGAAATTTGATTTCAAAATAGATATTGATGTTGCGACTTCAAAACCGATGTTGAAAATTGTTTGTTGACTGCCATTTACAAAATGACGTCTCGACTTCAAAACTGGTGTCGAAAGTGGTCCTGAGCAAGAACGTTTTTTGTCAAAAAGCCCAATGAAGAAATATAGTAAAACATGATCAGACTTTAAAAACAGTTCATGATATTGGAGGTGTTTGAGCTACGAAAGTTTGAGAAACTGAAGATCAATCGATAACTTACAATATTACCTTGATTGTGGCAACTGAAAGCCAGGTGAGCAATACAGGCTCCTTGGAGCCTCTGGTTTATTTTTATTTCAAGTGTAACAGATAAAGGTCAAGTGTTAATTGCAAAAAGGTTAAGCATATCAAGATCCACCCACCCTGAAATTTTGAAGAAAATCCATAAACCCTTGTAGGAGTTATTGCCTTTTTAGCTCACCTGACTAATGCCAGGGTGAGCTTTTGCCATCACTATGAGTCCGTCGTCCGTCCGTCCGTCCAGCGTAAACTTTTCATTGAAAGACCTTCTCCTCTGAAACTACTGGGCCAATTGGCACCAAACTTGGTGACAATAGTCCTTGGGTGGTCCCTTACAAAAAAGATGTTTTTTAGGTCCGCGCGATTTCCAAGATGGCCGCCAGCGGGAAACATAATTTTAACATTGGACCCTATGGGAAAGCACTTTCAAAGATCTTCTTCTCTGAAACTACAGAGCCAATTGCAACCAAACTTGGCCACAATAGTCCTTGGGTGGTCCCTTACAAAAAATGTGTTTTTTAGGTCCGCACGATTTCCAAGATGGCCCCCAGCGGGAAACATAATTTTAACAGTGGACCCTATGGGAAAACACTTTCAAAGATCTTCTCTGAAACTACTGAGCCAATTGGAACCAAGCTTGGCCACAATAGTCCTTGGGTGGTCCCTTACAAAAAAGGTGTTTTTCAGGATCGCGCAATTTCCAAGATAGCCGCCAGCGGGGAACATAGTTTTAACATTGGACCCTATGGGAAAACACTTTCAAAGATCTTCTTCTCTGAAACTACTGAGCCAATTTGAACCAAACTTGGCCACAATAGTCCTTTGGTGGTCCCTTACAAAAAAGGTGTTTTTTAGGTCCACGCAATTTCAAAGGTGGCCACCAGCGGGGAAAATAGTTTTAACATTGGACCCCTATGGGAACACACTTTCAAAGATCTTCTTCTCTGAAACTACTGAGCCAATTGGTACCAAACATGGTCACAATAGTCTTTGGGTGGTCCTTTACAAATAATGTGTTTTGCAGGATCTCGCTACATTCAACATGGCCGCCAGCAGGGACATAGTTTTAACATTGGACCCTATGGGAAAACACATTCAAAGATCTTCTCCTCTTAAAACTACTGGGCCAATTGGAACCAAACTTGGCCATAATAGTCCTTAGGTGGTCCTTTGCAAAAAAGGTGTTTTTCAGGTCAGCGTGATATTCAAGATGGCCGCCGTTGGGGAAAAATAGTTTTAACATTGGACCCTATGGGAAAACACTTTCAAAGATCTTCTTCTCTGAAACTACTGAGCCAATTGAAACCAAACGTGGTCACAATAGTCCTGAGTTGGTCCCTTGCAAAAAATGTGTTTTTCAGGATTGCACTATATCCAACATGGCCCCAAGTGGGGAACATAGATTTAACATTGGACCCTATGGGAAAACACATTCAAAGATCTTCTCCTCTGAATGTAATGAGCCAATTGGAACAAACTTGGCCGCAATAGTTATTGAGTGGTCCCTTGAAAAAGGTGTTTTTCAGGTCAGCGCGATATTCAACATGGCGACCAGCGGGAACTTAGTTTTTACATTGGACCCTAAGGGAAAACACATTCATAGATCTCCTCTGAAACTACTTAGCCAATGCAACCAAACTTGGTCAAAATAGTCTTTATGTGGGACCCTGAAAAGAAACCTTTTTTTTTTTTAGGTTCACACTTTATCCAAGATTGCTGCCAGCAAGGAACATTGTTTAACATTGGACCACATGGGAAACACTAACAGAGGTCTTCTCCCCTTTAACTAATTAGGGATATTGGATTTATAGTTTAACTATATATATGGGCTCATTAACATAAAATGTCTATATTAAACAAGGGCCAGGTGAGCGATACAGGCTCTTGAGAGCCTCTTGTTTCTCTGAATTTTTCAAAATTTTCATATTTTTCATCTTTTATTTCCTAAACTATAGAAGATGAAGGTTAAGTTAAAATAAATAAAATGTTTGCCATGCTGCGGCGACTTCAAAACTGGACCAGAAAATTGTTCGTTGACCGCCATTTTCAAAATGGCTGCCAAAAAAGGCAGGAAAATTCAACATTTTCTGATTTCAATGAAATTTGGTTTCCAAATAGATACTGATGTTGCAACTTCAAAACAGCTGTTGAAAAGTGTTCGTTGACCACCATTTTTAAAATGGCTGCCCGAAGAGGTGGGAAAATTCAACATTGTCCAATTTCTGTGAAATTTGGTTTCCAAATAGGTTTTTATGTAGCAACTTCTAAACTAATGTTAAAAATTGTTCGTTGACTGCCATTTTAAAAATATCAGCCAAAAAAGGCGGGAAAATTCAGCATAATCCGATTTCAATAAAATTTGGTTTTCAAATCGGTATTGAAGTCGCAACTTCAAATTGATGTGAAAATTTGTTCACTTACAGCCATTTTCAGAATTGCTGCCAAAAAAGGTAGGAAAATTCACCAATGACAGATTTCAATAAAATTTGGTTTCCAAATAGATATTGATGTTGCGACTTCAAAACCGGATTTGAAAATTGTTTGTTCGCCGCCATTTTCAAAATGGCCACCAAAAAGGTGGGAAAATTCAACATTGTCCGATTTCAATGAAATTTGGTTTCCAAATAGATATTGATGTCGTAACTTAAAGATATGGTATTGAAACTTGTGGTTGACTGCCATTTACAAAATGATGTCTCAACTTCAAAACTGGTGTCGAAAGTGGTCCTTAGCAAGAATGTTGTTTGTCAAAAGAGCCCAACAAAGAAATAGAGTAAAACATGATCAGACTTAAAATACAGTTCAAGATATTGGTGGTGTTGGAGCTACCAAAGTTTGAGAGACTGAAGTTCAACTGTTTAACTTACAATGTGAGCTTGAGTGTGGCAACTGAAAGCCAGGTGAGTGATACAGGCTCCTGAGAGACTCTGGTTTACAGTAAAAATTCATTATAATACCAACAGAAAGGTATTTGTGTTATGAAAGGGTGTGGCACCTGGTCAAGGGATATTTGTGCCGAAATTGAAAGGAATCTATGAAAATGGATCTTAAAAAATTTTTGGCATTAAGGGAGATGGTAAATATAATGAGGGATATTGTAACTAGGGGCAAATGTAATGAGGGACATCATGATAAGGTTTCACTGTGAAGGTGGCAAATGTAATGCGGGGCATCATAACTAGGTTTCACTGTCGAGTTGGCAAATGTAATGAGAGGTACCATAACTAGGTCTCATTGTGGAGGTTGCAAATGTAATGAGAGGCATTATAATTAGGTTTCACTGTAGATGTTGCAAATGAAATGAGGGGCATCATAACTAGGTTTCACTGTGGAGGTGGCAAATGTAATGAGAGGTACCATAACTAGGTCTCATTGTGGAGGTTGCAAATGTAATGAGAGGCATTATAATTAGGTTTCACTGTGATGGCAAATGTTATGACGGGCATTTTAACTTGGTTTCACTGTGGAGGGGCAAATGCAATGAGGGGCATTATAACTAGGTTTCACTGTGGAGGTTGCAAATGTAATGAGGGGCATCATAGCTAGGTTTCACTATGAAGGTGGCAAATGTAATGAGGGACATCATACCTAGGTTTTACTGTGGAGTTGGTAAATGTAATGAGAGGCATTAGGTTTCACTGTGGAGGTGGCAAATGAAATGAGGGGCATCATAGCTAGGTTTCACTGTGGAGGTGGCGAATGTAATGAGGGGCGTCATACCTAGCTTTCACTGTTTAGTTGGCGATGGTATTGAGAGGTGGCAAATTTAATGAGGGGCATTATAACTAGGTTTCACTAAGGAGTTGGCCAATGTATTAAGGGGCATCATAACGAGATTTCACTGTGGAGTTGGCAAATGTAATTAGAGGCACCATAACTAGGTTTCACTGTGGATGTGATAAATGTAATGAGAGGCAATATAATTAGGTCTCACTGTTGAGGTGGCAAATGTAATGAGGGGCATCATAACAAGGTTTCACTGTCGAGGTGGTATATAATGAGAAGTATTATAACTAGGTTTCACTGTGGAGGTGGCAAATGTAATGAGAGGCATTATAACTAGATTTCACTGTGGAGTTGGCAGATGTTATGAGGGGCATTAAAACTAGGTTTCACTGTGGAGGTGGCAAATGTAATGAGAGACATTATAACTAGATTTCACTATGGCTTTGGCAGATGTTATATGAGGCATTAAAACTAGGTTTCACTGTGGAGGTGGTGAATGTAATGAGGGGCATTTTAATCAAGTTTCACTGTGGAGGTTGCATAGAAATAATAAGTTTTACTGTTGAGTGGGCAAATATAAAGAGTAGCATTATAACTAGATTTCACTGTGGAGGCGGCAGATGTAATGAAGGGCATTATGACTAGGTTTTACTGTGGAGGTGGCAAATGTAATGAGAAGTATTATCACTGAGGAGGTGGCAAATGTAATGAGAGGCATTATAACTAGATTTGACTGTGGAGTTGGCAGATGTTATGAGAGGCATTAAAACTAGGTTTCACTGTTGAGGTGGCAAATGTAATGAGAGGCATTATAACTAGATTTCACTATGGAGTTGGCAGATGTTATGAGGGGTATTAAAACTAGGTTTCGCTGTGGAGGTGGTTAATGTTATGAGGGGCATTTTAATCAAGTTTCACTGTGGAGGTTGCATAGAAACAATAGGCATTTTAACTAGGTTTCACTGTGGAGTTGGCAAATGTAATGAGGGGCATTAGAACTAAGTTTTACTGTTGAGTGGGCAAATATAAAGAGAGGCATTATAACTAGATTTCACTATGGAGGCGGCAGATGTAATGAGGGGCATTATGACTAGGTTTTACTGTGGAGGTGGCAAATGTAATGAGGATCATTTTAACTAGGTTTCAATGTTGAGATGGCAAATGTAATGAGGGGCATTATAACTAGGTTTCATGGTGTGGGTAGCAAATGTAATTAGGGGCATTATAACTAGGTTTCATGGTGTGGGTAGCAAATGTAATTAGGGGCATTTTAACTAGGTTTCATGGTGTGGGTAGCAAATGTAATTAGAGGCATTATAACTAGGTTTCACTGTGGAAGTGGCAAATGAAATGAGGGGCATTGTAATTAGATTTCACTGTGGAGGTGGCAAATGTAATGAGGGGCATCATAACTAAGTAATGGAAGTCTTCCCGTATTAAAGAATGAATCCTTCTAAAGAGAAGTTGTGTTAAAGGAGTTCATGGAAATAAAAAAAAAATGCAACACTGAAAATGAATTAAGTCTTAAATATTTTTTCAGATGAAAGAAAATGTGAAGATGGCAAATATGATTGCGAAAATGAAGATGGACACAAACAGTGTGTTGATGAATCAATGAAATGTGATGGGAAGAAACAATGTGTGAATGGTGCTGATGAAAAGGGGTGTGGTAAGTTTGTATTTCTATTTCACTGGAGAAGTGGCCTTTAAGAATGGGTATTATTTCTCTGCCAATTAAACAAGTTCTCATGAATAACAATTGAAGTATGACCTAATATATTCCCCATTTGATCGAGGGAGGGATTATACCAGATTCACCGTGTAAGTGTGTCTGTTCATCCGCATATTATTTCTGTAATATTTTTCTCAGCTTCTGCTCCTTGAAAAGGTGTATTTACACTTTGGTCAGCCATTGTTTTTACTTCACACAGGTTCCCGTAATTTATACATCACAGAAGTAAAGTATGATGTCATAATTTAAATCTTGATTGTTCTGTGATGTCAAAAGGTTATTTTGAGACAAATGTGAGGTCATCGGGAGACAAAATACTGAGTGTGAAATTGTGTATTGATTTCAAACTGATAGTATGCAACCTCTATATAATAATCGTGAATGAACCACGAAGTCGGTTCTGTTTACTTCATGTTCAAGGAAACGGTGCTTTGATTATAAAATCTAGTAATGGACCGACCATTTAACTTGAAAGGGGGGCTATGGTTTTTTTTTTCTAAAAAATATTTTGGAGCCGATTTTATGTGAAAAAAATATTTTGGCTGCCAAGATGATGAAAAAATTTTTTTCTGAAGGAGGCTTTCTGCCCAAAAAAAATAATGTTAATTTTGGAAAAAAATATTTTGTTGATACACGTGAAAAAAATAAATAAATTGTTTCGCATGAAGCGCGAGAAAAATTTTCTGTCCAGGAAAAAAAACCATAACCCCCCCCCCTTTCAGGTTAAATGGTCGGTCCCTAAAACATGAATTTTTTTTAACATTTGACTCAATTTCTACAAGAGGGATTGATTTCAAAATTGGTATGCAGCTTCTTTATGATTATTTGTAAGAAATAGCCTATTGTAAGTTCTGTGGGACATGGACTTCCTATTTGAGGAAATAAGGACTCAGAAACAAACTTTGTGTGAAGCATGAATTTTTCATTGCATGATGTAAGGAACCTCTTCTTTTCAGTGAAGTCCGACATGTACTGTTGTCAAGTCGGGGAAGGAGTAACTTTAAAAAATTCATGTTTTGGCAGTTTTTTTCCTGTAATGCCTTAACGTAATATTGATTTTATATTTGTAACCTGATTTATTATTTAAGCTATCTTCTCTGATTAATTATTTAAGTTATCTTTTATTTTTTACAGGTATTGTCTATACTGGATGTTATTATGGTCTCACCTGTGATGGCAACAAGACCAAGAGTACAATGATGACTCCCCAGATATGTCAGATTTTCTGTAGAAATTACCCATTCTTCTTATTAGAGGTATAACACAAGCCTTTGTTAATAGTCAACAAGCTAAGAGCAAGAGATAGTTTATCTGTATAGTAAAGTAAAATCAGTACAATATTTGAATATCATAGGGTGTCAATCATAGATTTGACAGTCACAAATGTGATGAACTGGCAAAACATAGTGGAGTATGTAAATGGATATTTGTGAACCTCAAATCAAGATGGATGCCTTCACATACTCAAGTTAAGTACTGTTATTGCCATTCTAAGCAATCAAACAATTCCATGTGTTATTTTTTTGTCTTGTGTATTGGTAACTGGACAAGGTACCAAACTGGACAGGGAACCTGCTATTTCCAAAGTCAATCTCTAAAACAGATCGAGGTGCTCTTCCTGGGTCAAATTGTGGCCTCTGCAACAACTGAATGAGGGGGATTCCCCCAAAGTCAGATTATGTACAATCTCACAGTGTAAAATACGACATCACAATGAGGAGGGTGTGGTAAATCCAATATGGAGATAACGATAGAGGTGAAAATTTGATATAGGAGGAGGTATGCACCTTTTGTTTTGGAGATTGCTCCAAGGTGTGTAGATACTGTAAAAGGGACAATTTTCATGAGAGGGTTATTTTCGCTAATTTCGCAATAGGCCCATATTTGCCAAAATTTGCCCTCCCGTAAATTTGTTTCTATTACAAATGTAACAAAAGGTAAAAATAAAACATCGCAAATAGGTTTAAGAATCAAAATTACAAAATTAAAACCACGCGAAAATATCCCCTTTTACAGTAGTTTATTTGATGGCCAATTTTTACCAATCAAATCTTATATGATGTTAATGGTGGAATAGAATTATTATTAACTGATTCCTATACATTTATCACAATGGTTCAACAGTAAGAGTTTTTAACAAGCCTGGTCAGCTTTAAAACATTTAACAGAAAATCAAAAGAAAAACATCATATATGCATCTTATCAATGTCCTGTATCCTAACAAAGAAATGCACCAGAACTTGCATTTGCACTGAAGATAAATAGTTTATGCTGCTAATGTTTATGACAGATTCCTATTTTTCTCATTTTCAGTGGTTAATTAAATGTGCAGTAGATATTGATTAAGTTTTGGCTAGTAGTTTCCATGCATTTTATATTTTCTCAGTTTTACAGATTTCATCAAAGAAAATATTCTTCAACTGATTCATAATTTTAATATATTTCTTCACTCTCAATAGTAAAATTTTGATGTTTACATACTCTCTCAATCTTGCATGAACAAAATTGAAATTTAAGTACCTGGAGTGAAAAAAAACAGTTTTTACCTTTCTTTAAATGATACTTCTGCAATATACTGTTTTTAAGCATCAATCAATCAGGTATAATAATTACAGATTCATTAACTCCAGAGCGACAAAAATAAGGACTATGAATTTTGTTGCTCTTTCTTTTGCCAGTTTGGGCTTGTGTGGCCGAGTGGTTAAGATAGTTCTACTAACTATGCAACCACTGTAGTTTATCACCACTATGGTGTGAGTTTGCACCCCACTTTGCACATTACAAAAATGGGTGCACTAGACTTACAATCCTAAGTGATAAGGTATGTCAGTTACCTGCCCAAGGTCGGTTGTTCTCTACGGGCACTCCGGCTTCCTCCACCACTAAAACTGATTGCCATGAGATAGCTGAAATACTGCTGAAAGTGACGTTTAACCCCATATCAATCAATCAATCAATCTTTTGCCTGTTCTTTAATAATGATATTTGAAACAACACTATCAACTTCTTAGCTTATAGTAGGTAGATATGTCACATTTCCTTAAGATTTTGTGATAAATTTGCGAATTTGAAGCCCCGTCCTACCATACTGAAGTCTGCAATAGAAAGTATGGGATACTAATACTTTTTGAATTTCTGTAGCTCTAAGATCAAATTAAGCTCATTTAAAGCTGTTATTTACACCTTAATTCATATTGAATGCACAGGAAAAATATGTAAAGGCAATCTTTTGTTTGAAATGAGTCTATATACATCAGAATTTTATGTATTTTTTAAATAGGTTATTTATAATCTGAACTGTGGTTTAAGGTATTATAGGAATTAAAAAATGCATCCATCTTGTGCCTCCGACAAAAAATGCAATTTACCATTAGAATGTGGACGAAGTGTTTTTCAATGTCTTAAGATATTAATATTTGATCAAATATGCCACTGTTATTGGGTAACCATGCAGAATATTGGCCTTTTTCAGCAAACTCCAGTTCTATTAAAGGGAGATAATTTGTATAGAAATAAAAGGCAAAAATCAGTTTTCGCTATTAATTCAAAAATAAGTTTGGTGAGCCCCCTATTTTTTTCATGCGTATCGAAGGCAAGTATACTAGTTAACTATTTACAAAAATTTTAAAAATTCTATTTGATGTAACTAAAATAAATTCAAATTTCCTTAGAATTCACTAATTTTCCCTATCATTTCAACCAAAAGGCTGATTTTTACATGAACAATAATACGCTTCCGGTATATTGCTTGTGACCCCAAATTTTTACCTGCGTCACCAACGGTGACTGCAGGTCTAGGAGCTGCTCGACTCTGTCCGTCCGTCCGTCATGCTTTGGAGATACCCAGTTTGTGTAATCTGAAACTCAGACACCATTAACCCGATACTTTTGAAACTTTGCACAGTTGTTCTGGACACATTGAAGATGTGCACCTCTCCTTTTGGTGAGATTTGGATAAAAATTGTCGAATTTATCCATTGTTGAACTTAGTCATTTTTTCTTCAAATTTTAACATTACGATACTGAGTTTGTGTAATCTGAAACTCTGACAATTTTTACCTGATGCTTTTGAACCTTTGCACAGTTGTTTTGAACACATTGAAGATGTGCACCTCCCCTTTTGGTGACATTTGGATAAAAATTGTCGAATTAATCCATTTTTAGCTCACCTGGCCTAAAAGGCCAAGTGAGCTTTTGCCATCACTTTGCGTCCGTCGTCCGTCCGTCTGTCGTCCGTCGTCGGTCCGTCCGTCAACAATTTCAAAAATCTTCTCCTCTGAAACTGCTGGGTGAATTATAACCAAACTTGGCCTGAATCATCACCAGGATATGCAGTTTCAAAATTGTGTTCGATTAGTCCGAGGATCAAACAACATGGCTGCTGTTACTAAAAATAGAACATAGGGGTAGATTACTGTATTTTGCAAATAACTCGAAAACCGTTACAGATATCAAAAATCTGATATGGGGGTAAAAATGATCAGCATGGCAAGATCTACCTGCCCTGCAATTTTGAAGAAAATCTGAAACCCGTCTTGGAGTTATTGCCCGTTTCCGTAAAATTTTCAAAATTTTAATTTATTTTATTTTTTATTTGAAAAACTATAACAGATAGAGGTCAACTTTAAATTGCAAATAATGATCAGCATATCAAGATCTACCCACCCTGAAATTTTGAAGAAAATCCAAAACCCCTTGTAGGAGTTATTGCCCTTTTTTCACCGAATTTTTTTAATTTTTGTATTTTTTGTCTTTTAGTTCCTAAACTATAGAAGATGAAGGTTAAGTGTAAGATGATGAAATGTTTGCCATGCTGTGGCGAATTCAAAACTGGTGTTGAAAATAGTTTGT
>MJUU01040108.1:24556-63143 GCA_002080025.1 Modiolus philippinarum
GGTAGGTTGATAATATTTGGTATGTAGGTTGGTCTTGGGTAGTACATGTCATTCTGGCAGGTGACTTTTGTCCTCGACCTCAATTTCACGGTCTAGTGAGCATGTTCACTTTTCTAATTAGTTCACATAGATTTCACATCAATTTAGAGGCCAGCAGGGACGGGCGAGACATCCTTTAGGGTCTTCACTTGTTATTTCAAAAATGTAAAATTTTGATATTGACTAGCATGTGAACATGATTGTTTACCTTAAAATTCCAGTTTTTAACTGAAATTCAGGAGGGAGCAATAAAATTTCATTTTACGAAATGCTAATTTGTTTTGATGAGAAGTGAGAAATTTTGAGGAAAAAAAATCAGAATTTTTGTTTTCTCAAACTTTAAATTCTGGAAATGGATTCAATTTGTATTGGCTTTATAAAGGGTTTTGGTGATTGGTCAAGGGAGAAATGGCAAACTATGAAAAATGAACATTCAAAAATTGTTACATTATGCAAAGTAGTGATTGAAACAAGGGCATAATTATAAGGTTTGCTGTACTTTAATTTATAAAGAGCATTAGCTTTTATATCTCCTTATGTTTTAAACAGATTATTGGAAAACCTGTAAAATGTTGGGCTGTAAGAATGGTGGGAGATGTGTGGTTAGAAATGGGGTATACATGTGTGATTGTCCCAAAGACACATCAGGAAAATTTTGTGAAACAGGTACTGTAAAAGCAGATCCGAAATGTTCGTGATGGATTAAATTTCGTTTATTTCGTGGGAAAAACTTGTCCACCTAATAGATTTGAAGATTGAATGCATGAAATTTTAATCCCATGAAAATAAATGATTATACAGTATATTAAACAAAAAAAAACAAAAAACAAAACAAAAAAACAAAAACTCAATCAAGATACTACACTCATTTACTGTGTGTCATGTACATTTGATTAAGGCTGTGAATATTCTGCTTTTAAGTGTTGTATTCGTGACATTACACACTTTTTGTCTAGCTGTAGACATCAGGTGGGGAAGCTTGACATTGTGACGTGTAATTTTTGTTTCCAGCAAAGAAAAACATTGATAATGCATTAATAACAAGAAGTATAAAATTTAGTCCTATGATATAAACAAAATTTTCAAGATTGACTTGTTTATTCCTGATGTAATTTCAATTGAAACAGTTGCAAGGAATGCCAATTCTTTAATTTGTATTTAGATAATGCCATTGCATTATGTAATAAATGTATGGTACACTCACAACAAATCAACATAACACGTTAGATGAATATTTTAGGGTATTTAAACATATGAGTTTAATATTATTACTCGATACAATTTTTAGTTTGCCGGGACAAATGTCGGGAGAGCTATTGTCATACCCCCGGCGTTGGCGTCAGCAAAAACTTTAACCTTGCTTGTGGAATGGAGACTTTAAGTGCTAGGATGTTGATATTTGGTATGTGACTTCCTTGTGATGAGAACTTTCTAGTGGTACCATACTTTAGACATTTTGACCTTGACCTAGCCCCTAGGGCAATTTTTAAAAAACTTTAACCTTGCCTATAGAAGGTAGGCTTTTAGTGGTAGGGTGTTTATATTTGGTATGTAACTTCCTTATGATGAGAGCTTTCTAGTGGTACCATATTTTTTTTTTTTAGACATTTTGACCTTGACCTTGTCCTGAGAGCAAGTTTTGAAAAACTTTAACCTTGCCTCTAGAAGGTAGGTTTTTAGTGGTAGGGTGTTCAAATTTAGTACATACTTGCCAACCTCTAATGGACCAAATGAGGGTTATGGCCCTATTTCAAAAAAGAAAATGAGGGTCATAGTGGGCAACGACATTTCCAGACCAAGAAAAAAGTACTTACAACAGTTTAAGTCTTGTAAAGGGAAAAAATAAATAGCACATTATTTAGAAAATCATTTAATTTTGCACATTCAACAAAGAATATATCAAAAATACTAGAAACAGTTTGGAAAATTCCAACATTTTAACCCTAAAACCATGAAAAATGTTACATATTTTTTCAATGATGGTGATGAGGGTCATAATTTGCAAAAGAGGGATATTTTGAGGGTCATATACTAAAGAGGGTCACACCCTAAAAAAGAGGGTGTGACCCTCCAAATGAGGGTGACTTGGCAACTATGTTGGTATGTAACTTCCTTATGATGTGAGCTTTCTAGCAGTACTATATTTGTAGATATTTTGACCTTAACCTTTACCCTGAGGGCAATTGGTTTTAAAACTTTAACTTTGCATCTAGAAGTTAGTCGATAAGTGGTAGATGTTCATATTTTGTATGTTACTTAATTACTGTGAGAGCTTATTTGTAGACATTATGACCTTGACATTGCCCTGAGGGCAATTTTTACCTGCGTCACCAACGGTACCCGCAGGTTTAGGAGCCGCTCGACTCCGCCCGTCCATCCGTCTGTCCATCCGTCCGTCCGTCCGTCACGCTTTGGGGGTACCAAGTTTATGTAATCTGAAACTCTGACAGCTTATACCCGATACTTTTGAAACTTTACACAGTTGTTCTGGACACATTGAAGATGTGCACCTTCCCTTTTGGTGAGATTTGGAAAAAAAATTGTTGAATTTATCAATTGTTGAACTTAGTCATTTTTTCATCAAATTTTAACATTACGGTACTGAGTTTGTGTAATGTGAAACTCTGACACCTTATACCTGATGCTTTTGAAACTTTGCACAGTTGTTCTGAACACATTGAAGATGTGCACCTCCCCTTTTGGTGAGATTTGGATAAAAATTGTTGAATTAATGCATTGTTGAACTTAGTCATTTTTTCATTAAATTCAATCAATTTTAACATTACAGTACTGGGTTTGTGTAATTTGAAACTCTGACTCCTTATATCTGGTGCTTTTGAAACTTTACACAGTTGTTCTTGACACATTGAAGATGTGCACCTCCCTTTTTGGGCAGATTTGAAAAAAAATGTTGAATTTATGCATTGTTGAACTTAGTCATTTTTCAGCATATTTTAACATTGCAGTGCCTGGTTTGTGTAATCTGAAAGATTAACATTTCTGACTAAATACCTTTGGAAGTTTTTACTGTTGTTTGAACACATTGGTGATGTGAACCTCCCCTTTAGGCCAGTTTTGATTTTAAAAAATGTCAAATTTATCTATTATTGAACTTGTACTTTATTCTATCATACTATATCATCATGGTACTCAATTTTTGTCCAGAGACGTTGCAGAGTTTTGAACGCATTGACCATGGGCAGCTATTCTTGAATTTTTGCATTGCTTTCATATGTTTTCTCATAAAGATTCAAAGTATGTGTTTATTTGAATTTCACCTTTGCTGACGTGATATGGACTATTTTCATTTTATGCTTTGTTTGTACATTTAGTTTTGTATTTTTCTTCTTATTTTGTCTATTGCAGTAATAGGGCATCTTCGCTAGGCAAGGGTTGCGATCAGCTTCTCTCCTCTTCACCCTTGGTTGATTGAGCCACAATTTGTGAAAACATCAGTTTCAAATTATCTCCCTTTAAAGTAAGAGTTTCAGTATGATTTGTTGTAATAATAAATGATTGTCTCGCCCGCGACGAAAGTCGCGAAAGGGAGACATAGGCGTGCAAAGTATGACGGCTACGGCGACGGCGGCGTAAACTCAAGTTTTAATACAGAAGCCATTGATGTAGGAACTTTATATTTGGTCCATATGTAGCTTACCGCGAACCCTATCTGTCGGACCCAAAATCATGTGACCTTGACCTATATTTCGCGGTCCAGTGACCAGGTTAAGTTTTTTTGCTTAAGTCCATTTCTCAATAACTAGAAGCTAGAAGTCAATGATATTTGGTATATAGCTTGGTCTTGGTTAGTACATGTCCGTCTGCCATATGGCTTTTGACCTTGACCTCAATTTCACGGTCCAGTGACCAGGTTAAGTTTCTTTGCAGAAGTCTGTTTCTCAATAACTGCAAGCCATAGGTCAATGATATTTGGTATATAGCTTGGTTTTGGTTAGTACATGTCAGTCTGCCATATGGCTATTGACCTTGACCTCAATTTCATGGTCTAGTGAACAAAGTTGAGTGTTTCTGATTAGAATAGTTTCTTAATTACTGTAAGTGGAATGGTAATAATATTTGGCTTGTAGGTTGCTCTTGAGTAGTACATGACTGTTTTAGCGACAAGCAGGGACGGGCGAGACATCTATTAGGGTCCACTCTTGTTATTTATTGCATTTAATAATACAAGAATTCACAATATATTTGACTTCAAGGAAATAACCCTTCAAAAGTAAAGAAAGATAATTAAATCATGGAAATTTTGCAAAATAGAAAAATCACTAAACACCATATTTTAAGTTTTATTGTTTTGATATATATTCAAAATCTGAATGTAAGTTAATTAATTGGCTGCAGTGAAGGTTAACTGCAACTGATCAAAGACATGGATTTGAGACTACAGAAATCCAGCTTGATCTGCAAAGGGTGAAGATGAGAGGAGAGGATCGTAACCCTTGACTAGCGAAGATGGTAATAGGGTTGAACTTAATATAGAGGGTCTCATTGGGGTCTAAGCGTGACACGGGATCGACCGTTTTTCTGTAAGCGTGACTCGTGAAAGTCAAATTATTGTACGTGAAAACGGGAAACGAAGTAGAGGGGGATACGTGAAATTAGATAAAAATGGTTCGGGAATTTGGGAAAATGATCATTTTACTAAGCGGGAATTTCAGTTTTTCGTTATCAAAAACTTTAATGTATGTACTATTTACAATGAGTGATGTTCTGCAAGATACCTCTTGATCTTCGACTGGATCCTATTATTTTGTATTGGAAAATATATATAAACCGACGGAATATTGGATGGCCAGTATTCAAATCCACGAAGATGTGAGAAGTATTTTTGGAACTGCTGATATGCTACCGCATGTATGTGAAAGTCTTTTCAGAAATAGCCAGACTCCTTCATAAGTTGACAGAACACGGTGAAAATATTTAATGTCACGAGAGTGTCAGGCATTGAACCAACTAACATGATTATTTAGATAGTGTCGAAAATCGTTGAACGGTAAGGCGTCAGTTAGTTGGTTCAATGCATGATAACATTTTTGTGCTGTTATGCTAACCACAGTTTGCATTAAACTACAATCAAAGCTCCGATGGAGCTGAATCTCGAAGCCCTGAAAATCTACATGTGGCAAAATTTCGTAGTCATCCAAAGAACTGCAACATACGTCAGCATGTATTAAGTTATTCCGTAATACGTGAAAATAATCGGATAGTGTTATTTCGCATGTTGATTTCATTGCTATAAATATATGCACTGTCACAGGTAAACAAATGTTATTTTCATCTCGCAAATTATTGTGCGACAATTTCGTTGATCCAAGACGCAATATAAAAAAACGAGTAATTTGATAAACATGCATATTGTTTTCAATTTATTAAAACAACACTGTATTCAACTCAAGAAAATGAAGAAATATAACTTAAATACTAAATGTATACGATTTTGAAAGAAACTTGGGCACTATATTTTATCGGAAGCACGAAGATCATCTTTTAGAGCTGTTAATAGGCTTGAAGCCTCACGCGGGGCACGTGATTTTTTTCTTGCCATATCAATATCTCTCCAGCCATTTCATGGCGTCGAGATAAAAACGATAATTACAACATGACCTACATTTAACTACACGACTCTAAAAATAAACACTATACCAACTGACAGCGTAACATGAACAATACACAACCGAGTGATTTATTGATTTTTCAAGTTGTATAAATTGTACCAGCAAAATGACGTTTTCGAAATACACTGAGCGGAAACCTTTGGAAATGAACGCAGATAACTTGAACATTTCATATAATTTACATGTGATTCCAAATATAGATGTTTTTTGTATTTTAATTTTCAGGCTGAAATTACTGTTACATTACGTAGAAGTAAACTATGTTTAATGTCGATGTGTTTATTTTTCTATGCTTACTGCATGTTTGTTAATGTGAAACACTACATTATCACGTTTATTGATTTTCTTGTTGTGCATGGCGGACATGGTTATTTAGCAGGTAGTTAATCAGCCAATAGAATCCAAGTTTACATCCGCATAACCGCACAAAGTGTCTTGTGTAGGCTCAAATTTTCGGATACCCATGGACCAGTAAAACATAAATATCAGACATCGAAGCCAGCTCCTTTGGAATAGGAGCTGAATTATCTAAAATACAATTATTACAAGGTGAAAAAGAGACTATGACAGCTAATTTTAGTACAAGCTTACTGGAAAACATAAGAACGCAGTTATGACATAACTCGTCGTGAATTACTTGCAGTAGCTATGAAAAAGAAAGGAAATGGGGTAAATGTCAGGGAGACAACATCCCATATCCAGGTTAAAACGACCCAAAACAAAACATCTAGGGGTCACCATATGGTCTTCAACACAGTGAGGAACCTCACACCATATAGTAAGCTCTAAATGGCCCCGAAAAGGTAGAAAAGTGAATAAATCAATGGAAACAAACCACATCCAATAACCCAAATATCAAGAAACTAAAATTTTATAAGAAGACAAGGACAAGCGTCTGCTTTCTAGATGAAGTGCCGTTCCTTGTTAGGATAGATAATGGTGCCCTAGACTGGCTTTAAAATTTCAATAACCTTGAAGGCCTTATTGTGTCTGCAAGGTTTAGTATCAGTATGCAAGGTGTAAACACTTGATTCACTCAAAATAAAAAGAAGTCTAAAATTGTAAAACTGAATTCAAGCACTGAAACTTTGTATGCTAATAGGTTTGATGGCTTCAGAATCGGTTTTCCTATTATGTTCATCGTGTCTGAGTTTTGTCCAAAATGATCGACAGCTAGGTATTAAGTTTAACATTTATTTCAAATGCAAATATTAATACATTCAAAGCCTTCTCTTCTTAGCGTTAACTGCTTCCTTGGCTTACACAATCAAAATAACATTTTATCCGAAAAAAACGTATCACTGTTTACATATTACTCTATTTTCTAAATAGTGAATAAGCGTGATCTAGAAAAACACAAAAATGGTAAGCGGGATACGGGAATTTAACAAAACGTTAAGCATGATCCGGGATCAGAACCCCCCAATGAGACCTCCAATATAATCTCAATTATAACTTGCATTTGAAGAATTTTTGGTAATAAAGTAAATGAATACTTGTTTGAATTGGTAAACCTATACATGATATTCTGTTAGATTGCAAAAAAAAAAAAAAAAACACTTTCTAAGTTGAACATGAGTGAGAGTGACGCAGGTCCAGACATGTAATTGGTCTTGTTTAAAAAACTTTGACTTTGCTTTTAGAAGGTAGACATTTAGTGGTAACAAGTTCATTTTTGGTATGTGACTTTGTTATGATGATAGCATTTTGGTGGCACCATAGACCTTTTGACCTTGACCTTGCCCCGAGGGCATTTTTAAAAAAAACTTTACCTTGCTTCTAGAAGTTAGTTGTTTAGTGTTAGGGTGTTTATATTTGGTATGTGACTTCAATATGAAGAGAGCTTTCTGACAGTACCATAATTGTAGATATTTAAAAAAAAAACTTGAACCCTGCTTATAAAACTTCTTCGTTATTGGAAGGGAGTTCCTATTTGGCATGTTACTTCCTTATATCATTTTTAAAATTTTTAAAACATTACAATTACAATAATATTAGAATGAAGGTGTTGGGCAATTAACACACTTGATGAAAAAAGAGTTGTCAGAAGACAACATAGCTTGCCGGGGATTAAAGTGAACTCAATGCACAATACAAGGGCATAATGCATTTATTATATACATTTTTTTTGTATTATGTAGAAAAATATCAGTACTGTTTTACTATTGCATCTTGTTTTATTGTATAGTAACATAGTATTTTCTTAAGATAGCAACCAAAAGTAAGCATGCAATAAATTTCCATATTACACTAGTGCAAATATGACTTAATTGTTATGATGTTATTGACACCAAACAACCCTTTATAATAGGAATTTTAGCTTTGCTATACAATAAAATGGTTATTATACCCCATGCAACGAAGTTGCGGAGGGTATATAGTTTTTGACTGGTCCGTCCGTCCGTCAGTTCGTCCGTCTGTCCGTCCGTCCGTCTGCCATCAAGTGGGTACACCATTTGTCCGGATAACTCCTCCTACAGTTTTTAAGATAGGAAGTTTTTATTTTGCAGGCTGATTGTGCACATATCAAAGATGTGCATGCTACTTGGATTTTGATTTTGGATAATTTTTCAGAAAAATACACATTGTTGAACTTTGTCATTTTTGTGCATAATATTGAGTATAGGGTACATCATTTGTCCGGATATTCCTCATACAGTTTTTAAGATAGGAAGTTTTTATTTTGCAGGTTGATTGTGCACATATCAAAGATGTGCATGCTTCTTGGATTTTGATTTTTGATAATTTTGTAGAAAAATACACATTGTTGAACTTCGTCATTTTTGCACATAATATTGCATATAGGGTACATCATTTGTCCGGATAACTCCTCCTACAGTTTTTAAGATAGGAAGTTTTTATTAGGGCCCTGCCACTTTGTGGCGGACGCCCTATAGTAATCAGTCTGTCCGTCCGTCCGTCCGAAACATTCGTGTCTGGTCTATAACTTTTTTCTCGTTTGAGGTAGGCTTTTGATATTTGGCATGTGGCTAGATCTCCTCGAGGCGACGTGTCGTGTACCTTGGTGGGTGACCCTTGACCTTGACCTTTGACCTCAGGGTCACATTCCTGCTTTTTCAATGAGAAATTCGTGTCCGGTCTATAACTTTTTCTCGTTTGAGGTAGGCTTTTGATATTTGGCATGTGGCTAGATCTCCTCGAGGCGACGTGTCGCGTACCTTGGTTGGTGACCCTTGATCTTGACCTTTGACCTCAGAGTCACATTCCTGCTTTTTCAATGAGAAATTTGTGTCCGGTCTATAACTTTTTTCTCTTTTGAGATAGGCTTTTGATATTTTGCATGCAGATAGATCACCTCAAGACTACACGTCGCGTACCTTGGTTGGTGACCTTTGACCTTGACCTTTGACCTCAGGGTCACATTCATGCTTTTTCAATGAGAAATTTGTGTCCGGGCTATAACTTTTTTCTCTTTTAAGATAGGCTTTTGATATTTTGCATATGGAAAGATTGCTTTAAGGCGACATGTCACGTACAATAGTTGATGTCTCTTGACCATTGACCTCTAGGTGACACTTGGAGCGGGGCCCAAAGAGATGGATACCATCTCACTGATGTCTAGTTTTGCAGGTTGATTGTGCATATATCAAAGATGTGCATGCTACTTGGATTTTGATTTTGGATTATTTTTCAGAAAACTACACATTGTTGAACTTTTTCATTTTTACGCATTTTATTGCATATAGGGTACATCATTTGTCCGGATAACTCCTCCTACAGTTTATAAGATTGGAAACTTTTATTTTGCAGATTGATTGTGTATATATCAAAGATGTGCATACTACTTGTATTTTCATTTTTGCTGATTTTTCATTAAAATATGCATTGTTGAAATTAGTTATTTTTTGGCGAGAAAATCATATAGGGTACATCATTTGTCCGGATAACTCCTCCTACAATTTTTAAGGTAAGAAGTTTTTATTTTGAAGATTGATTGTACATGTATTGAAGATGTGCATACTACTTGAAATTGATTTTTGCTGATTTTTCATAAAAAATGTATTTGTTAAATTAGTCATTTTTAGGTGAGATAATGCAAATAGGTACACCATTTTCCTGGATAAATCCTCCTACAGTTTTGAAGATATGATTGTAAGAGATGTGCAATAACTGGATTTTTATATTTTTATAGATAATGCAGGATTATTCGATACGTGGGGGCGTGGGGTATGTGAGCTTGCTCACTAAGGTTCTTTAATTGCATGATTATTAAGAGATATTATCCCTCGTAGAAATATATATTGAACTTGCCTTTGAGTTCATGCAGTATAAAATTCTACTCATGACAATATTCCCCAATATTCATGCAATATCCCTATAATACTTTGTTTGAAATTCAAAGTTGACCTGAATCTCTTGGTACATATTGACAACATTATTTTGTTGATTATAAAAGCACTTACTTATTCTCTTTGTTTTGAACAGACAACAGGATGACATGTAACAATTTAGTCTGTAAAAATGGAGGAAAATGTGTGTACAAGGACACAACTATAGTTTACTGCAAATGTCCTGAGAACTTTGTTGGAAAATATTGTGAGATTCGTAAGTTTTTAAATGGTACCAGTATTGTATTTTAATACTTTATAGTCAAGTTTTTGTCAGAAACAGTGGTTGCCAAATTTAACGGAAATTGGGCCTAAAATCAGTAATGATTATTAAGTACAATGCTCCCTCGTTATACCGCCCAAATTTAATGGCGGTGCCTCACTTATAGCCAACCCTTCTCAAAGCCCATTTTTCTAAAAGTTGCACAGTTTCTATGTAATTTATTCCCTCAATATATCACCACCCTATCTTAACGCCAAAAATATCCCTGGTCCCAAATGTGGTGATATAACGATGGTGCACTGTATAAAATTCAAATGAAGATGACTGTGATGTGGCTTTTATATTTGACCATTGATTGAAAATATGTCCAGCATTTATTCTCAGAACCCACTAGCTAAAAATAAAACAAATTTGAAACGTCAATATGTAGGATTATTCCATTAAAATGTATGTGAGGCTGGGTCTGACTGCATCGTCATAAAAGTGATATAGGTTGTTTGGTGTATAAGCAATTTGGAAATCATAGTTGCCGGTTGCAACAGCATTTTGGAAACTGTGTTCCTTGATATGAGAAAAAAAACCTGATTGATTTGTAGTTGTCTGTTACTGTATAATGACCAGATTTGAAGGTTTTTAAAACTTAAACAGGCCTCGGTATGAGCCTTAGTAGAAGGGTAAAACAGTTTTTCGAGAGCCCAAGTATGAAATGAAGATATATTTATACTTTTAAAGACATACCAGTTTTGTACTTGTTTTCAGTTATGTTTTATTCTGATACTTTATCTTCCTTTTCTAAAAAAAAACCTACGATATAAGACATATCTATGGAATCAGGGGATCAAGAGCAAAAGATACAACTAGAAGATGAATGGAATTCACCATCCTGCTCTTCCCGATTGGTGTCGCTGCTGCACTATCAGGTTACTCGCGGGAAATGTTGTGTTTCACGCATGTTCAAATATTGTTTATTGTGCGTGTATTTTCCTGGTATCACGACGTCTCAGAACAAATCCTGATAGTGCAGTGGCGACACCACTGGGGACAAAATATGAAAGGTGAATTCCATTCCAGTTGAACTTTGATGGCTCAAAATAACTCCAATACCATGTATGGCTTGAACCTTTTTCCTGGACCTTTTGTTCAAATTTAAACACAGTTTGTCTTCGAAAGCTTGAACAGGCCTCTAGCTCAAACTGTTTTCATCAGTCCCATTGGAGTTTGAGCCGTCGAATTTCATTTGTAGTAACAATACAGATTCTGTGCATTTTATAGAGCACTGCTATGAAGTATTTCTAAGTGTGATCCATAAAAATGTGAGAAATGCAAAAAGTGCTATGCAACAACTGAATCTTTGATTTCATCAGTTACCAAATTCCCAAAGTAAAGAGACCCCACTGTGTGTAAGGAAAAATTCAATAAGGTATAATTTAACAAATATATAAACAGTACCAGTTAGACATATGTTCAAAAAGAAAATCTGTCAAGATTTTTTCAAAAATATTTTTGCTGAGTACTACAGTATTTAGTTTAAGAACCGAACCGTCAATCTAAAAGAATAATCCAAGGACAATGGCAACATCGGAAAAACAAAGAAACAGAGACACAACATGAGTACGGCACAGGAAAGGTAAATGAAGACACACACACATACAAAGATGAACAACACGGACCCAATTAAAAACATGGATGAGATCAGTTGCTCAGGCAGAGTAAGCGTCTCCTGCTTCTTAAAGATGCCCACAGTGTTGAACATGTCAAATCCGGTAGTGGAAACAACAATTACTCTTTTAAAGGGAAAAATCTGGGAAACAAATATCCCATAGCGGTCCACAAGATTTTGATGTGGACCGTAAGACATCTGAAGGGATGACTTAAAGTTTTGGGTAACATACTCTTGTTTAAGAAGCCTTTGTGTAAGTAGCCTATTTGTGAGCAACCGGGCTCTATCAAGGAAGTCACTGTATTGCCCACAGGCCCTCGTATAGAGAATAAGCTGGGAGATGTAAACTCGGAACACCTGGTTCTATTTTGATGTTGCTTCATGTAAGACTTCACTAAATATTTTCCATAGGCAGCCATCATAACGTTTTGTGAATTTTCTTAATTTCGTGATGTTTTCTATATGCGGCAATATGTTTTTCTCAAAGAGGCAGACAATAATAAAGAGGCATGTCTGCCAAGTAACATATAAAAACGATGACCCAACTTTAAAGTCAAATAAAAAATTTCTATCACCTAACCAAACATGGGTATCCAAATTACCAATTTTGCAGGTCAGATCCTTGGGCATGCATGTCCTCATTGATGAGACCTCAGTATTTTTAACATGCAACGAGGAACACTGAATTAAAATACTGGTCAATCCGAAAGTATTTCATAATTACTTGAGCGTTTTAGAACTCAGATATTGTCAATAATAACGGTTATATGCAAAGTGTAAGTAGCATGGCTTTGTTTATATAAGTACTGCTATTGACTATGCTAGCAGCTGATTGGTCATTTAGTAGAGTCTAACCTACAAAGAAAATTATTGATAAGTACTACCCAAATCGGTGACAATTAGGTGGCTTTGACCTACATTATACGCTTCAGTGACTTTGGTTAAGTTTTGCGTTTAAGTCCATTTCTCAACAACTACACATTATAGGACAATGATATTTCAACAAAGTAATTGCCTTGACGAGTACTACCCAAATCATTAACAATAAAATGGCTTTTACCTACATTTTATGCCTCGGTGAATTTGGTTAAAGTTTGCCTTTAAGTCCATTTCTCAATAACTACACATTATAGGACAATGATATTTCATCAAATTAATTGCCTTGATGAGTTCTGCCAAAATTAATGACAATTAAATGGTTTTGACCTACATTCTAATATGAGGTTATCTTTTGTGATAAATCTTTTGGCAGGTCATCCGTGTCTTACAGACACATTCTCTAGTTTTGCTAATAACTCAAAACCATTACATTGATTTTATTATTTTGTTTACAGCTACAGATAGGTGTGGAAATGGCTGGATTTGGAACAGTGGTTCCTGTTTTAAGTTTAGTGACAATGCCACTGACTGGTCATCAGCTAAACGATCATGTAGAAATCAGGGTGGAGACTTAGCTCGAGTTGATACTAATGAGAAAGATGAATTCATTAAAAGTAAATAATTAGTGATGTTTTTCATAGTGTTCTTCTTGCACTAAATATATTAGTCTTATAGGACAAGCTTTAAAATCTTGCCATGTTCTATTGATGAGCATTTTTTACCAATGGCTGCATTGGCAAATTTGGCAAATTCTTACCAATGACTGCATTGGCAAGTTGTTACAAATGACTGCATTGGCAAATTGTTACCAATGACTGCATTGGCAAATTGTTACCAGTGACTGCATTGGCAAATTGTTACCAGTGACTGCATTGGCAAATTGTTACCAATGACTGCAATGGCAAATTGTTACCAATGACTGTATTGGCAAATTGTTACCAATGACTGCATTGGCAAATTGTTACCATTGACTGCATTTGCAAGTTGTTACCAATGACTGCATTGGCAAATTGTTACCAGTGAATGCATTGGCAAATTGTTATCAATGACTACAGTTGTAAATTGTTACCAATGACTACATTAACAAATTGTTACCAATGACTGCATTGGCAAATTGTTACCAATGACTGCAATGGAAAATTGTTACAGATGACTGCATTGGCAAGTTGTTACTGATGACAGAGATGATAACCCCTCCGATTTCGGCAGAGATTCCCTGATTTTTTTTCCAAAAATCCGCTCTCCGATCTTTTCATGAAAAACTCCTATTTTTTTCAATCCGGAATTTTTTTTCGAAATCAGGACCAAAATTGATGGATTTTTTTAATATTGATCACTTCAACTCTTGAAATTCCTGTTTAAAAATGTGTTTGTCTGATATTGGATAGATTAAAATGGCTGATCTTGACTGAAGACGTGATGACTGGATACCAAAGCCTAAAAGTTTCTGAATCCCCAGAGCTTCTGGGAGCCTATAGCGGCCCATGATCCCAAGCCCTGAGAGGACCCCACTTCGCGGTGAAAACTCCTATTTTTCATCAGATAGGGTCGGGATCTCTGTGATAACTGCATTGGCAAATTGTTACCAATGACTGCATTGGCAAATTGTTACCAATGACTGCATTAGCAAATTGTTACCAATGACTGCATTGGCAAATTGTTACCAATGACTGCATTGGCAAATTGTTACCAATGACTGCATTGGCAAGTTGGTACCAATGACTGCATTGGCAAGTTGTTACCAATGACTGCATTGGCATGTTGTTACCAATGACTGCATTGGCAAGTTGTTACCAATAACTGCATTGGCAAGTTGTTACCAATAACTGCATTGGCATGTTGTTACCAATGACTGCATTGGCAAATTGTTACCAATTAATGCATTGGCAAATTGTTACCAATTACTACATTGGCAAATTGTTACCAATGACTACATTAGCAAATTGTTACCAATGACTACATGGGCAAATTGTAACCGATGACTGCATTGCCAAATTGTTACCGATGACTGCATTGGAAAATTGTTACCAATGACTGCATTGGCAAGTTGGTAGCAATGACTGCATTGGCAAATTGTTACCAATGACTGCATTGGCAAGTTGGTACCAATGACTGCATTGGCAAACCAATACTGAAGCAAAAAAAACAGACTAGAAACCAGGAAAATAAATGCAACTCAAAAGAATGGCATCCATTTTCAATTCATATATAAACTAAAAGCTGCTGCAACACAATGAGAAATTGGTGCACATGGCTTTTCATGCTCCTATATATAAACATAGCCTAACTTCTCTTACATTTGTCTGGAACTAGTCTTTATTGTAAAAATAGGTAAACAGGCCTGTTTCGAGCAAAGTGTCAGCAAAGATAGAAAATAAATTACAAGATTTTACCACCTCAGATCATAAAATAATTGATATTAGGTCTCGGTTTGTTCTATTTCTGTGTTGTTGGTTATGACCTAAACATGGATTCCACCCCTGAAAAATTTTGATTTATCCAATCAATGTTGGCATTATAAATACGATTGAATTTACACAATATCAGTTCTGGAAAACTCGGAATTCAATAACGTTATTTACCCCTCGCCCAACGAAGTTGGGGAGGGGATATAGCGTTTCGCCTGTTCGTCCGTTTGTCCGTCTGTTCAAACTTAAGACCATATATCTTTTGAATAACAAGTCTTACCGTTGGGTGTGGGGTTTTCTCACCGTTCATTGAAGATCTTATGGTGGCTTTGAGTTGTTATTACTCCCCTTTGGGTCGTTGTCTCTTTGACACATTCCCCGTTTCCCTTCTTTTTTTCTATTAGATGGACAATGTTTTGTCCATGGATGCATCTTGAAGAGAACTTGAGGTTGATATATAGAATAGATGGATTTGACATACATTTCATGCATGAGTGACTCAGGTTAAAGTTTTTGTAAGAGTCTAGATCTGGGATACTACAACTTGTAGAGGAATAATATTTTGTATGTAGATGCGTCTTGTAAACTTACGAAGCTGCTGATAAAAATTAGGTCACTTTGACCTACATTTCATGCATGAGTGACTTAGGTTGAAGTTTTTGTAAGAGTCCAGATCTAGGATACTACAACTTGTAGAGGAATAATATTTTATATGTAGATGCATCTTATAAAGTTAGGAAGCTCCAGATAAACATTAGGTCACTTTGACCTACATTTCATGCATGAATGACTTAGGTTAAAGTTTTTGTACGAGTCCAGATCTGTGATACTACAACTCATAGAGGAATAATATTTTGTATGTAGAGGTGTCTTGTAAAGTTAGGAAGCTCCAGATGAAAATTAGGTCAATTTGACTTACATTTTGTGCATGAGTGACATAGGGTAAAGTTTGTGTTACAGTCTAGATTTTAGATATTACAACTTGCAGAAGATTAATATTTCATCAGTAGATGCATATGCTTTAGGTATGAGGCTCCTGATTGAAATAAGGTCACTACATTTCTTGCATGACTGGCTTAGATTTAAGTAACAAGCCAGATCTTAAATGGTACAACTTCCTTGAGTGCTTATACTAGACAAACATTCAATATACGGGCTAGGGGATTAGCTGTCGTTTCCGACTGCCCCTTCTCTTGTTGAATTTGGTAACTGTTACCAAATTTGGTAACATTAGGATTACCGAATTTGGTAGCTTTGCAATGTTTCATGTTTTGGCACTTTCTGCAAGAACTTGGCATTCCCTGATTACTTTCAAATGATGAGTTAAACAATTTTTGGCCGGGTTGCACGGAGTGCAAATCCGGCTTATAGTATGGTGAATGTCGGGCGGGAGGGCGGATGGGCAGGCGGGCGGGCGGGGAAAATGAGATACTGATTTTGTGAAATCAACTCCTCCTACAGTTTTCAACCTACATTTTTGAAACTTCACAAAATGTTTGTGTATATATTGTAGATGTGCATCTCCCTTTTTGGAATCATTTTGAATTTTTTTTTCATATTCTTACGGACTTTTGAACATAGTCATTTTTATTGACATTTTCAACAAAGGGTACCTATTTTATGAAATCAACTCCTCCTACAGTTTTCATATCTGACCTTTGAAACTTCACAGAATGTTTCTATGTAGTTTGAAGATGTGCACCTGACTTTATGGAATTATTTTCAATATTTTTTTATATTTTTCCAGACCTTTTAACTTAGTCATTTTTTAATCAATATTTTCAACATATTAAATACACAGACCCATTATATATATAAATCGCAACCCGGCCATTTGAGTCTTTGACCCATTTTTTTGATACTCAAACTTGACCAAAGGAAGCCCCCTCATGTTTTTGAGGAAAATATGAAAACATTTTTGAGGGAAAAACTTAGTTTTTATATGAAAGAAGTGCATATTTTGAGAATTAGCTCTATGTCATACAATAAATTAAGATTGCCTTCAGGGATTTTTAGTTCGCCTCAATGAAGTTGAGGAGGACTATTAGAGTACCCCGGCATCCGTGTCTACGTCCACGTCCGCATTTAGGTATATATCTTGGTAACTATGAAGGGTAGGATCATCAAACTTTGTATACAGATGCATCTTGGGCTATCTCACAGCCTCCAAGAAAATTAGGTCTTTTTGACCTATATTTTCCGCTTGAATGACTTACATTCAAGTTTACGTCCGAGTTCAGATCTCAGTCACTATACATGGTAGGATCATGTAACCTTGCATATGCATGCATCTCTGATGGTTAGTCAGCATCCAAGCTAAATTAGGTCACTCTGACCTATATTTTCCACTTGAATAATTTACATTCAAGTTTACGTCCGAGTTCAGATCTCAGTCACTATACATGGTAGGATCATGTAATCTTCCATATGCATGCATCTCTGATGGTAGGTCAGCATCCAGGCAAATTAAGGTCACTCTGACCTATATTTTCCACTTGAATGACTTACATTCAAGTTTACGTCCGAGTTCAAACCTCAGTCACTTTACATGGTAGGATCATGTAACCTTGCACATGCATGCATCTCTGATGGTAGGTCAGCATCCAGGCAAAATTAGGTCTCTCTGACCTATATTTTCCACTTGAACGACTTACATTCAAGTTTACGTCCCAGTTCAGATCTCAGTCAGTATACATGGTAGGATCATGTAACCTTGCATATGCATGCATCTCTGATGGTAGGTCAGCATCCAGGCAAAACTAGGTAACTGATAATATAGGTCACTTTGACCTATATTATCCGCTTGAACGACTTACATTCAAGTTTATGTCCGAGTGCAGATCTCAGTCACTATACATGGTAGGATCATGTAACCTTGCATATGCATGCATCTCTGATGGTAGGTCAGCATCCAGGCAAAACTAGGTCACTTTGACCTATATTTTCCGCTTGAATTATTTACATTCAAGTTTACTTCCGAGTTCAGATCTCAGTCACTATACATGTAAGGATCATGTAACCTTGCATATGAATGCATCACTGATGGTAGGTCAGCATCCAGTCAAAATAATGTCATTTTGACCTATATTTTCCGCTGGGAAGACTTGCATTCAAGTTTAGGTCTGACTTCAGATATCAGTCACTATACATGGTAGGATCATGTAACCTTGCATATGCATGTATCTCTGATGATAGGTCAGCATCCAGGCAAAATTAGGTCACTTTGACCTATATTATCCGCTTGAATGACTTACATTCAAGTTTAGGTACGAGTTCAGATCTCAGTCACTATACATGGTAGGATCATGTAACCTTGCATATGCATGCATCTCTGACTGAAGGTCAGCATCCAGGCAAAATTAGGTCACTATATTTTCTGCTTGATTGACTTGCATCCAAATTTACTGAAGAGTTCAGATCTCAGTCACTGTATATGTTAGGATCATGTAAACTTGCATATGCATGCATCATTGACAATGTGCCATAACGAGGCGAACTTTGTAATCGTTCATTACCTATGTTTTTGATTTTGGTACACTAGGTTGGTCTTGACCAAAGGAAGCCCCCCCCCCCCTTTTTGTTTTAGGAAAATCTGAAAACAATTTTTGGGGAAAAACTTAGTTTTTATATCAAAAAGTGCATATTTTGGAAATAAGCTCTATGTTGTATGATAACTTGAAATGAATTCACAGATCCTTACAAGTTTAAGGCACAGTGTTGGACACGATCAAAAGAAGGTCCCTAATGATTTTTAGGAGAATCTTCAAGCATTTTTGAGGAAAAACTTAGTTTTTATGTGAAAAGAATTCATATTTTGAGAATTAGCTCTGTCGTATCATAACTTGAAATGACAGGTTTTGGGACACACAAGGGGGCGGGGCCCTTTTTGACTTTGTCAGTGTTCTAGTTGAATTCTGAGTTTTCCAGAACTGATATAATATATTTTCCCTTTGTAGAATCAACAATAAAAGTAGAAAAAAATAAGTTCATTTAGAAATTTATATGATCATGTCAATAACCATATAAGCGTATACATGTATGCTGCAGAAGTCTATAATTTGCATAAAATTTTTATAGCAATTTATTATTTTTGTCTAATTGCTCAATAATTTGTACTCAACTGTGAAAAAAATAATTGTCGGATATGTGTCAACAATTTATTAAATGAAAGTTGATAGAGACATTATATTTTACAGATAAAATGGCTAATAATCCTAATGATGCTTATTGGATTGGTTTGACTCGAGATGTCAACAGAAACTTCACTTGGACAACAAATCCAGCAACACAAGTAAGTTATCTTTTAACCTCAAGTATGGTCTGTTAGATCCTGCCTATGAGATAATCACACTAAATTTTTGATTCAAAAATGTTTCTCTCAAGAATATGACATCAGGATTATAATATGACAATTTTGTCTTGCCCACGACGAAAAGTCATGGAAGCTATATGTGAGGGATAGCATTTCCAGCATCGGCGTCGACAATTGCAAACTTGGGAATTAACAAGCTTATGTTAGTTGGTCTATAATATTTGATGTGCAGTTGCATAAGTATGGGTGCAACTCAAATCCCTACTTAGTTATGACCCTGGCCCCTTAGTCATGCATGAAAGTTCAATTTAAGTTTTTAGCAAATAGTTTGTATAGCCTGTACCAGTAGTCTTAGGCACTTGATATCTGACATGCAGTTGCGTTTTGAGGAGTACATACCGATTCCACACCCAGATGCTGCCCCAGGCCCTGTAATCACGCATGAACCATCACTTTAAGTTTTTAACAAGCAGTCTGTACAGCCTATTCCAGTCTGTTAAAAAACATGGCTTACAGAACAAAACATTGTTAAACTCTGTAGAAATTTTATTTCAAATTTTGTTATATTTCCACCTACAATATGAACTTTTGCACCTACTATTTTCAAATATTGATAGCCTTGGAGATTTCTTCAATTATTGGATATCACGAAAATTCTTTTTCTCCCATAATTTGCCAATAGGGCGTTTGACAGAAATTCCTACCCCACATTTCACTACTGGAGATCATACTCTAATATGGTTCCAAGTTTCAAATTTGTATCTCATAGTTCCAGAGCTATCGGGCACCACTACACATGTACTTAAGTATGTACATACAGACAGACTGCATTACATAAGGCTCCAGCTTTTACTTAGCGTTGGATAAATATTGCAAATGAATTTATCTGCAAATGTAAGTTAATATTCAAGCTGAACTCATAAGATATCATTTTAGCATTGATCAAGTTGTTCACCTTATATTTGAGATTTTTTTTATTACTCTCCCAATGGAGTTGAGAAGTGGATATGAAATTTTGCTTCTCTGTCTGTCCATTCGTCCTACCTAAGGATTAAGTGTGAGTTAAGGTCATATCTTGGAAAATAGATGTAGCACATGAATCATCCTGGGTCAGAGGATGAAACTACAAGACCAACTGGAACCAAACTTGGTCACAATAGCTCTTAGTTGGCCCTCTTTTAAAATGTGTCCGGCTAGTATGCATCACATCCAAGATAGCTGCCAGCGGGGAACATAACTTAACATAGGATCCTATGGGAAAGTATTCATTTTTTTTCCTCTGAAACTACTAGGCAAATTGAAACCAAACTTGTTCTTAATATTTCTTAGTTATTCCCTTCAAAAAAAAGTAACCAGTAAGTCTTTGCCATATCCAAAACGGTTGCCAAAGATCACCTTTGATGTAAATAACATCAAGGTCTATAAACATACTTGAAAATGAGGCCCTTTTTTATTTAGATTGCTTGGATTATCTATGTCAGCCATGGCCCCTATGTGCAATACAGGCTCTTGAGAGCCTCTTGGTTCAATACCCTGCCTACAATAGTAGAGGGGCATTTAGTGTTCGGGTCTGTCCGTCCGCTCGTCCATCCTAGGTTTAAGTTTTTTTTCTGTGAAGGATGTAAGCTATTATCATGAAACTTTGTATAAATACACATTAGGGTATAATTAAACAAAAATCATAATAAAAAATTCATCCATGCTACCAACTTCATGCTTCACTGATCATGAAAAAAGGGGGTAGTATGAGGTTTACCCTTAGGTTGAATTTTTTTTCTGTAAAGAATTTATGCTATTATCATGTAACCTTATATAAAAAGACATTAGAGTATAATTAATCAAAAATCATAATAATAATTATACCCCCCGCAAACAAAGTTGGGGGGGGGGTATATAGGAATCACCTTGTCTGTCTGTCCGTCCGTTCACACTTCTTGTAAGCGCAACTCCTCTTTAACCACTTGAAGGATTTTGATGAAACTTTACACAAAGGAAGGATACTATATGGAGATGTGCATGAAGGAATATAATTATTGTCTGAAACCAGGAAGGGGAGATAATTCGACTTTGACTTTTCGTTGATTCCCTATTTATGGGTTACCTCCTAAGCGCAACTCCTCATAAACCACTTGAAGGATTTTGATGAAACTTTACACAAAGGAATGACACTATATGGAGATGTGCATGGGAATATAATTATTGTCCAAAACCAGGAAGGGGAGATTATTGGACTTTGACTTTTCGTTGATTCCCCATGTATGGGTTACCTCGTAAGTGCAACTCCTCTTAAACCACTTGAAGGAATTTAATAAAACTTTACACAAAGTGAGAACACTATATGGAGATGTGCATGAAGTAATATAATTATTGTCAGAAACCAGGAAGGGGAGATAATTGGACTTTGAGTTTTCATTGATTCCCTATGTATGGGTTACCTCGTATGCACAACTCCTCTAAATCCACTTGAAGGATTTTGATGAAACTTTAGACAAAGGAAGAACACTAAATGTAGATGTGTAAAAATATCAAATAGGCTGAAAAAAGCTGAATTTTATATTTGTCTGATTTAGACAGAGTGTTTTCAATGGAACCCTTGTGAAAAGTTCTTTCTTGAAGATTATATCATTGTGTCCATACTTGTATTGTGTCCACACTTGTACTGTGTCCACACCTGTATTGTGTCCACACCAACTTAATATTGCACTTACCATATAGATTCAGGGTTCAATGAGCAGGGGGTATATTTGGCTGCCATTCGGCGACAGCTCTTGTTTATCCCTGATACCAACTTCATGCTTCAATGATCATGGAAAAAAGGGGGCAGTATTAGGTTTACCCTCAGGTTGAAGTTTTTTTCTGTGAAGGATGGATGCTATTATCATGTAACTTTATATAGAAACACATTAGAGTATAATTAATCAAAATCTGAATAAAAATATATCCATGCTACCAACTTCATGCTTCACTGATCATGGAAAAAGGGGTTGGGGGGGGGGGGTAGTATGAGGTTTACCCATAGGTTGATTTTTTTATCTGTGCAGGGTGTATGCTATTATATTACGCATTAGAGTTTATTTAAACAAAAATCATAATAAAAATTTATCCCTGATACCAACTTCATGCTTCACTGATCATGAAAAAAAGGGGATAGTGTGAGGTTTCCCTAAGGTTGAAGTTTTTATACCCCCGCCACCATAGTTGCCAACCTCTGACAATGAAAAATATGAGATACCAAAAAGCTTGTGAAAACGAGCGACATACATTTGGATTATTGATGGTTGAATTTACAAGTCAATAAGGCAAAAGTTAGCAGAGTTCTCAGCCTTGTCCTTGATGATTACATCTTTCAACAAATTTTTTGTAGCTGGCAAGGAGGAAATGGGCTTAGACCTGATTTGACAGATAAATGGTTTCAAATGACCCCTAGCTTTTGTATATCCGACTATATCACTTTCTGTAAATGATTCAATATAAATGTGTAAACTGCATAGCCCCCCCCCCCACTCTACGATCACTTTCTTTGACTTCAAATTAATGCATCAAACCTGGAGTCCCAAATTTTGTTTTGGTATCACTGATCCAGTACAAAAATATCAATTTCTATTTGCACTCGTGTCTTAAGTCGTTGTACCAAACCAAGAAATTTATTGAAACGATTTAAAAGAATCGAAGTTTGCAATTTACCGTACGGTCATGAAAAGTCCAGAGAATCACGGGGATCAATAGCGCTAATAACCAAAAACATTAACAATGGTAGTGGAAAAGTCTAGAGAATCACGAAAAACGCGATATCGCTAATAACCAAAAACGTAAACAAGGAAAAAGCGTGTAATGGCGTGTGAAGTTCTGAAAAGCGTGTACACGCCGTGTGACAAAATCAACGCGTGTAAACCGTTGAAAAGGCGTGGCAACTATGCCTGCGACAACAAGTTGGGGGGGGGGGGGATATTGTTTTACCCCTGTCCGTACGTCCATCTGTCGCATCTCTGATATGCTACATTTATTTTACTTTCCACAGTGATAAGCCATGGATTGAAGATGTGCATATTGTCATGGTTTAGATTTTGGCCTAAAATTGTGATTTTGAGGGGTAGTTGAACTTGACCATTTTATTGAAATGTGTATTCTGGAATTCTTATTCCTGACAACATCTCCCACAATATTAATGCAACATTTATTTTACTTTCACAGTGATTAGGCATGGATTGAAGATGTGCATATTGTCATGGTTTTGATTTTGGCCAAAATTTGTGATTTTGAGGGGTAGTTGGACTTGGCCATTTTATTGAAATGTGTGTTTTGGACCTGTTATTCTGGATAACTCCTCCCACAATATTAAAGCTACATTGATTTTACATTGCACAGTGATAAGTCATGGATTGGAGATGTGCATATTGTCATGGTTTAGATTTTAGCCAAAATTTGTGATTTTGAGGAACTTGGCCATTTTATCGAAATGTGTGTTCTGGACCTGTTATTCCGGATAACTCCCCCACAATATTAAAGCTACATTTATTTTACATTGAAAAGTGATTAGGCATGGATTGGAGATGTGCATATTGTCATGGTTTAGATTTTGGCCCAAAAATTGTGATTTTGAGGGGTAGTTGAATTTTGGCCATTTTATCGAAATGTGTGTTCTGGACCTGTTATTCCAGATAACTCCTCCCACAATATAAATGCTACATTTATTTTACTTTGCACAGTGATTAGGCATGGATAGAAGATGTGCATATTGTCATGTCAAAGGATTTGGCCAAAATTTGTGATTTTGAGGGGTAGTTGAACTTTGCCATTTTACCAAAATGTGTGTTCTGCAACTGCTGTTACGGACAACACCTCCCATAGTATTAAAGTCACAGTTATATCAAGTGCTTAGAAATTGGATGTCCATGTTTTATATCCAACTGCGGGGGCATCATATGTGTCTTACAGACACAAACAGAGTAGCCAAATTTTATCCAAAACACACAGGGAAAAACTTGGACGATGGCAGCAGGGGCATTTAGTCTCTCTAGTTTTCTATCAGCGATGTATGTTATTATTATGAAACTTTATGCAAATACACATAAGGTTATAAATAAACAAAACTTACTAAATGTTTACCGATACCACCAACTTCATGCTTACCTGATCACGGAGAAAAGGGGGATAGTTTGAGGTTTATCGGCCATAGCCTGATAGGTGTAAGTTTCTTTTCTGTGAAGGATGTATGCAAATATCATTAAACTTAATAATATTCCTATTACGGTATAATTAAACAAAAATCATAATAAAAATATATCTATGAAACCAGTTTCATGCTTTACTGATCACGAAATATAGCATTGTTCAAAACAGTTGCGAGGCGGGGCATTGTGTCTGTTAGACACATGTTCTTGTTTAAGCGTAATATAATATAAATTTTATTTTATTTCTTTTTAACATATGGTATAAAGATTACAATATAAATTAAGAAAATTCTTTCTGACATTTCTTTTAAGCTTAACCTGCAAAAAATGTAGCTCTATGTCAAAATAAAGGTCACATGTTACTCATTTTAACAGTATATTTATACTCCGGTTCTGAAGGAGGAAGGGGTATACTGTTTTACTCCTGTCTGTCATTCTGTATGTCCATCTGTCAAAACTTTGTCAAGCTTCTCTCAGCAATGGTAAATGATGCAAACTTGAAATTTTGTCAGAAGCTTTGTATTGTCATGCCAAATTGTGGGATGTATTTTCAGACCTGGTGATTACTACTTCCTGTTTACCGACTTGGTAAATTTTCAGTCGTTTTGTGCTATATTGTTAGATACATTTTCAAAACTGTGAAGGCCACAGAATTTGAGGGCAGGGGTATTCGATTTTCAGTATTTCTGTCTATCTCATTTTTCGTCAAGCTTTTCTCTGCAATGGTAAATGATACAAACTTGAAATTTTGTCAGAAGCTTTGTATAGTCAAGCCATATTGTGGGATGCATTTTCAGATTTGTCTGGTAACTACTTCATGCTTACCGACTTGTTAAATTTTCAGTTGTTTTGTGCTATATTGTTAGATATATTTTCAAACTTGTGAAGGCCACAGAAGTTGAGTGCAGGGGTATTCCTACAGAGCAGGGGCTCACAGATCCCTTGTTTTTACTATGACATTTATTTGATTTTGGTTTCAGAATAATTTTGCTGCATGGTGTCCGGATGAGCCAAATAATCTTTGGAATAAGGAAGATTGTGTTGGTTACTGGCATAAACCTGGTCCCTGTTGGAATGACTTTTTATGCACAAACAAATTAAAATACATATGTCAGAGACCCCAGGGTAAGTGTAAAATTAAATCAAGTTTGGAAGACAGTGAGATTATTTAAACAATAAAACCTTTATGAAAGGCATTACCCGTCTCAAAAGTTGCAAGTTTCAGAGAGGAAATTACCAAAAGTGTGAATGCAAAGTTGCAGATCTCATATTTTTATCTGCATTCTTTTTAGAAGTTCATGCAGTTTTGACTTGCAGGATAACTCAAAGCATGCTTTAAAATCAATAAAAGTGGCTTCAAATTCACTTACTTGTTGTTTTTGACATCTCATGACATTACAAGCATTATGTACTAAACTAATTAGCTGCTTTGTAAAGCATGGAAGAAATAATTGTTCTCTAGAAATTTCAGATTTGTTTCTCTGTGACTATGGGGACAACTCCTCCCAATAGGGATTGTTGGCAGGTATGATCTAATACTAATTTAAGATCAAATGTTGGGCTGACTTTCAGACATGCACACATAAAATATATATACTTACATATATACATGTATTTATTTATCATAAATTCACAGTAACATCGATATTTTGTTATTAATTACAAGAATTCTGTAATATAATTTAGACGTCATAATTAGGGCCCCGCCATGAAATGGGGCACCCTATAGCAGAGACATTTAAATACGGAGATTGGAAGGTTATCGTTAAACCCATGTAAATGTATTTTTTAGCAAACGGCAATGAGATCATACGAGATACAATGAGACCCGTCATCCGCCATATTGTTCTTCTATACGATGTCGAAGCGGGAAAGAAGTGTTTCGTTACAAAATTGAGAATTATACAATTAAATTTTATGTTGTTTTATTCCGGCGAGTTTTAAAATCATATTCTTAGTTAGTTAGTACTAGAAAAAGTCTAACTGTGCTGAAATAGCGTCGTAGATCGTGCGAACACCTTGTTCAAACATTGACAACAAATGGAGATTTTTTTCTGATTTTTTGCATCATAAAACTTCTTGATGGACATGATGGACAAGATTTTTGGTGTGTTGATACTTGTAAAATGTAGTAAAGGTATTGTCATTTCAGTAATCATCCTTCGTTTTTACACATTCTTATGATTTCTTTGTCAGCAAATCGATTCGAAGATGGTCTTTGAAATTCATTTTCGTGGTATGTCAAAGTTGCATCAAAAAACATTTTGCTGGAAATGATTTTTAGCTCGCCAGGACGAATGTCCGGAGAGCTATTGTCATACCCCCGGCGTGGGCGTCGTTGGCGTCGTCAGCAAAAACTTTAACCTTGCTTGTGGAATGGAGACGTTAGGAGATGGGATGTTGATATCCTTGTGACAAGAGCTTTCTTGTGGAACCATATTTGTAGACATTTTGACCTTGACCTTTCCCTGAGGGCAATTTTTGAAAAACTTTAACCTTGCCTCTAGAAGGTAGGCTTTTAGTGGTAGGGTGTTCATATTTGGTATATGACTTGCTTATGATGAGAGCTTTCTAGTGGTACCTTATTTGTAGACATTTTGACATTGACCTTTCCCTGAGGGCATTTTTTGTAAAACTTTAACCTTGCCTCTAGAAGGTAGGCTTTGGTATGTCACTTCCTTATGAGGAGTTCTTTCTAGTGGTACCATATTTGTAGACATTTTGACCTTGACCTTGCCCTGAGGGCAATTTTTGAAAAACTTTAACCTTGCCTCTAGAAGGTAGGCTTTTAGTGGTAGGGTGTTCATATTTGGTATGTAACTTCCTTATGATGACAGCTTTCTTCTGGTACCATACTTGTAGACATGTTGACCTTGACCTTGCCCTGTGGGCAATTTTTTAAAAACTTTAACTTTGCTTCTAGAATTAAGATGTTTAGTGGTAGGGTGTTCATATTTGTTATGTGACGTTCTTTTGATGAGAGCTTTCTAATGGTACCATATTTATAGACATTCTGACCTTGACCTTGCCCTGAGGGCAATTTTTTAAAAACTTTAATTTTGCTTCTAGAATTAAGTTGTTTAGTGATAGGGTGTTTATATTTCATATGTGACTTTCTTGTGAAGAAAGCTTTCTTTCGAATTTATTGTGCATTGAGGTTACTGGAATCCCCGGCGAGCTATGTTGTCTTCTGACAACTCTTGTTTATGTTTTGATACTTGTAAAATGTAGTAGAGGTATTGTCATTTCGATAATCACCCTTCGTTTTTACATATTTTTATGATTTTTTGTCAGTAAACCTCGATTCAAAGATGGTCTTTGACTTATTCATTTTCGAGTCCAATAGTCCCAAATAGTGTGCCAAAGTTGCATCAGAAAAATTTTCGTTGGAAATTATTTTTTATGTATTGATACTTGCAATATGTAGTAAAGGTATTGTTATTTCGGAATCATCCTTCGTTTTAACATATTTTTGTTATTTTTTGTCAGTAAACCTCAATTCGAAGATGGTCTTGGAAATATTCATTTTCGTATCCAATAGTCCTAGATGGTGTGTCAAAGTTGCATAAAAAATTTTCTGGAAGTGATTTTTTATGTGTTGATACTTGTAAAATGTAGTAAAAGTACTGTCATGTCGATAACCACCCTCTGTTTTTACATATTTTTGTAATTTTTTTTTTGGTCAGTTAAGCTTGAAGATGGTCTGTTGAAATTCAATTTGTATCCAAAGGTTGCAGCATAAAACTTTGCTGGAAATGATTTTTTTATGTGTTGATGCATATAAAATGTAGAAAAGATATTGTCATTTCGCTATTCTATCTTCATTTTTATATATTTTTGTTGTTTTTAATGTTTACTTTGGCTATCGCGCCAGATTTGTAATCTTTTTAATTCCCGTTAGTGGCCGCGATATGATATGAGATTTCGCGTAGTTTCCAATCTCTGTGTTTTATATGTCTCTGCCTATAGTAATCAGCCTGTCTGTCCGTCTGTCTGTCTGACTGTCAGCATTTTCTATGTTGTACAATAACTCAAGAATGCATTCACCGATCTTTATGACTAAAAGGAAGCTCCCTTTCATTTTTCAAAATCGGAAACTGATTTTTGGAAAAAACTAAGTTTTTATATGAAAAAGTGCATAGTTTGAGAATTAGCTGTATGTTGTACGATAACTTAAGATTGGTTTCAGGGATTTAAATGATTTTGATACTCGAGGTTGAACATGACCAAGATGCTCCCTTTCGTTTTTGAGAAAAATCTGAAAATGATTTTTGTGAAAAAACTTTGTTTTTAAATTAAAAAAGTGCATATTCTGAGAATTAGCTCTATCTTGTATGATAATTTAAGATTGCCTTCAGGGATTTTAATGATTTTTATACTCAAGGTTGAATTTGACTAATGGAAGCTCGCTTTTGTTTTTGAGGAAAATCCAAAAACTGTTTTGAGGAAAAACTTAGTTTTTATATGGAAAAGTGCAAATTTTGAGAATTATAGCTCTATGTGATACAATTAATTAAGATTGGCTTCATTGATTTTGATACACAAGATTGGTCTTGACCAAAGAAAGCTGGCTTTTGTTTTTAAGGAAAATCTGAAAAATATTTTAGGGGAAAACTTTGTTTTTATATGAAGAAGTGCATATTTTGAGAATTAGCACTACGTCGTACAATAAATTAAAATTGCCGTCATGGCTGTATTATCCCCTCGCCCAAGGGAGTTGGGGAGGGGATATAGAATCTTGCCCGTCCATCCATGGCTAATCAATCATCTTTGGTCAGCAGATGCGTCTTGGAGAGTGATGCTGCTCCATATGGTAATTTGGTCACTCTGACCTACATTTTATGCTTCAATGACTCCTGTTAAAGTTTGCGATAAGGTTCATATCTGAGAAGCTACATGTGGCACATCAATCATCTTTGGTCAGTGGATAAGTTGTTGTAAATGACTGTTTTAGTGGATTTCTTGATGCCCTTTGTCCATAAGTTGTCAACACTAGATCTGTTGTAATTTTGAACCTTTTTCACATCAAAAACCAGCAAAAATTTCATATTGCTTCAAAATTATCATGTTAATTTTGCATGAGGGATTAAAAGTATGCTATGATTCACCCACTAATACTTCAGCAAAGATGAGTTTATCAAGATGTGCCTACATATATATCTTTACACCAGGCATGCCAGGATAAGAGTGAGAAAATATAATGACTTTTTGATTAGGTACAGCTAATGATTTATTTAGAAAGTGCCAATTAATGTAAAAAAATGCAAACAAAATACAGAAAAAATGAAATTGAAACATTATTCATTGGTATCCAAGATTGCAGCCAACAGAGAGCAGAATTTATTATACAGGTGGAGGGGGATGGGGTAGATAAAATTATACAGGAGTTTTTGGGAAAAGTTTAATGAGCCAAATAATTGCCAACACTTCTAGAAAGTAAGTTTAATGAATGCATTTACATACAGTGATAAATATTCTCTTGCAATTTACTCATTTAAAGCCCAATATAACTTTATTTGCACGAACACATTTACAATAAATGGTTATGGCAACACAACACAATCACAATATATCTACTCTACATAAGTATAATGACGGAGTGACAGTGGACATGTTTATTCAATAATAATAATAATAATAATAATAAAATAAAATGACATAAAAACAAAATCAAGTATCTCTAAGCAATGTGTTTCTGACCAACAAGCACTCTTTTAAGTGATTCACTAAAATCTTTAATATATGACAGGTGCAAGGAATTTCTTGAATAAGAGTTTGTTAATTTATTCTATAATATATTGTTTTTATTTCCAAGTCAACATAAATGCATCTTTGCTATATAATCAGCAGTGTAGTCACCATTTAAGAAGTAATTATACAACTTCGTAAGATTTTGTCATAGTAAGATATTGATCAATATGAGATTAGATTATGCCATATTTTTTTAGATATTGGAATTATATTGTATTTTTAATTTCAGATGCACCTTCAACACCAGAACCAGCACAAACAGGTATGTACAGTAGAACTTCGATGGCTCGAACTGCAATAACTCGAACACCATGGATGCCTCCAACCCCTTTTTTGGTCCCTTAGTTCAAATTTAAACAAAGTTCGACCTTGATATCTCAAACACCCCTTTGGCTCGAACTGTTTTCATCGGTCCTGTAGCTGTTCGAGCCATCGATGTTCCACTGTATTTTAGATTGCTAACCTGTATCAGCAGAATTGTAGACATGGACCAATAATGTTTGCATATCTTTATTGTTACTAGCTCACCCGAGACAAAAGTACAGTGTGAGCTATTGCCATCTCTTGGCGTCCTTCGCCTGTCTTCCGTCTGTTTATCCCTCTGTTAGCTTTTCACATTTTCATCTTCTCCTCTGAAACTACTGAGGCAAATTCAACCAAACTTTACAGGAATGATATATGGAAGGTCCATTACAAAGGTTGCTGATTGGTTAATTCCTATATGACAAAAAACATGGCCACCAGTACAATACTTATAGTTACCATTGGACCCTATGGGAAAATCATCCTTTTCATCAACTTCTCTGGAACCACTGAGGCAAATTCAACCAAACTTTACAGGAATGATTTATGGAAGGTCTTTTTTAGCTCTCCTGACCCGAAGGGTCAGTGAGCAATTGCCATCACTTGGCGTCCCTCGTCCATCCGTTGACTTTTCACATATTCATCTTCTCCTCTGAAATCACAGAAGCAATTTCAACCATTTTACGGGAATGATGTATGGAAGGTCCTTTACAAAGATTGCGCATTTCGTTCCGATCCAATTAAAAACATGGCCGCCAGCGCGGAACTTAGGTTTAACATTGAACCCTATGGGAAAAATCACATTTTCATCTTCTGCTCTGAAAAGTCTGAAGCAAATTGTACCAAACTTTACAGGAATGATGTACTTAAGGTCCTTAACAAAGATGGCTCATTTTGTTCTGATCCGACGAAAAACATGGCCGCCTGCACGGAACATGGTTTAACATAGGATCCTATGGGAAAATAACATTTTCATCTACTCTTCTGAAACCACTGAAGCAAATTCAACCAAACTTTACAGGAATAATGTATGGAAGGTTTTTTACAAAGATTGCTCATTTTGTTCTGCCAGCGCAGAACTTAAGTTTAACATTGGACCCTATGGGAAAAATCACATTTTCATCTTCTGCTCTGAAAAGGCTGAAGCAAATTGAACCAAACCTTACAGGAATGATGTACTAAAGGTCCTTAACAAAGATTGCTCATTTCCTTCCGATCCGCTGAAAAACATGGTGGCCAGCACGGAACATGGTTTAACATAGGACCCTATGGGAAAATCACATTTTCATCTACTCCTCTGAAATAACAGAAGCAAATTCAATCAAACTTTACAGGAATGATGTATGGAAGGTCTTTTACAAAGATTGCTCATTTCCTTCCAATCTGATAAAAAACATGGCCGCTAGCGCAGAACTTAAGTTTTACATTGGACCCTATGGGAAAAATCATATTTTCATCTACTGCTCTGAAACGGCTGAAGCCAATTGAACCTAACTTTACAGGAGTGATATAGTTAAGGTCCTTAACAAAGATTGCTCATTTCGTTCCACGATCAGATGAAAAACATGGCAGCCAGCAGGGAACATGGTTTAACATAGGACCCTATGGGAAAATCACATTTTCATCTACTCTGAAACCACTGAAGCAAATTCAACCAAACTTTACAGGAATGATGTATGGAAGGTCCTTTACAAAGGTTGCTCATTTTGTTTCAATCAATAAAAAACATGGGTGCCAGTGCGGAACTTAGATTTAACATTGGACCCTATGGGAAAAATCATATTTTCATCTTCTGCCCTGAAACAGCTGAAGCCAATTGAACCAAACTTTACAGGAATGATGACCTGAAGGTTCTTATCAAAGATTGCTCATTTCATTCTGATCCGACGAAAAACATTACGACCAGCAAGGAACATGGTTTAACATAGGACCCTATATTTTTCTTTTCTTAGATAAATTTTGAAGTAGCATCTTAACTTCAATGCCTGCAAAACATTTTAACTGACCTGCATGGCTTATGCCATGGTGATTTTCTTGCTGTCACTGTGTCATTGGTCGGTCCATTGTACACTTTTCATTCAAAGATCTTCTTCTCTGAAACCACTAGGCCAATTGGAACCAAACTTGGGTACAATGGTCCTTAGGTGGCCCATTTTTAAAAAAATGTCTGGCAAGTCTGTATCATATCCGAGATGGCCGCCAGCAGGGAACGCGGTTTAACATTGGACCCTATGGGAAAGCATTCAAAGATCTTCTCTGAAACTACTTCGCCAATTGGAACCAAACTTGGTCACAATAGTCCTTCAGTGGTCCCTTTTAAAAATTTTGTCCGGCAAGTCTGCACGTCATCCAAGATGGCCTCCAGTGGGGAACTTTGTCCAAAATTGGACAATATTGCAAAAATCTTCTCCTCTGAAAATACCCGGCCAATTGGAACCAAACTTAGTCACAATGGTCCATAGGTGGCCCCTTTTAAAAAATGTGTTCAGCAAGTCCACATCATATCCTAGATGGCTGCCAGGAGGAAACGTGTTTTTAACATTGGACCCTATAGGTAAACATATTCAAAGATCTTCTCCTCTGAAAGTATATGGCCAACTGGAATCATACTTAGTCACAATGGTCCTTACTTGGCCCCCTTCATTAAATGTGTCTGGATGTCTGCATAGCATCCAAGATGGCAGTCAGCGGGGAACATTGTTTAACCTTGGACCCCATGGGAAATCATTTAAAGATCTCCTCTAAAAATACTATGCCAATTGGAACCAAAATGATCCTTACATGGTCTTCTTCCAAAAAGGTGACAGTTGGTCTACCAAAAATAGCTGCCAGTGGGGAACATAGTTTAATTTTGGATCATATAACATCAGCAAACTTCAAAATGAGACCTTAAACAGTCAATAAACAAATTTGAAAAGGAGAACCTTAAACGTCGTGATTATTATCCCCGCACTTTCGAAGAAAGTTCGGGGATAATGTTATACCCTCCGTCCGTCCGTCCGTCCGTCTGTCAGTCCGTCCGTCCGCCCTCCGTCACACTTTTCTTGTGACTCAAACTCCTCCTACATTTTTGGATTTAGGGATTTAATTTTGTTGTAGAATTGTTGCATATAGTGTGCAGATGCGCAATAAGCTTTCGGATTTTCGATATTGGTCTTGGTGCAAACAAGAGGCCCCATGATGTCAATTTTTACACATGTGGCATGTGACACAAACTCCTCCTACATTTATGGATTTAGGGATTTAATTTTGTTATAGAATTGTTGCATATAGTCTGTAGATGCGCAATAAGCTTTCGGATTTTTGATATTGGTCTTGGTGCAAACAAGAGGCCCCATGATGTCAATTTTAACAAAGACCAAAAGATGTGGATTAGACACATGTGGCATGTGACGCAAACTCCTCCTACATTTTTGGATTTAGGGATCAAATCTCTATGCAGAATTGTTGCATATAGTCTATAGATTTGCAATAAGCTTTTGGAATTTTGGTTCCGGTTCCAACTTTGGTAAATTTCCTGAAAATGTCAAAGACACATATTTTTTTTAAATTTTGGCATATTATATTATATTCTGACAAGTGTTTGGTAAAAAGCAAAATTCTGATAACTTACGATTCTGAAAGGCGGTTCCAATTTTGGTAAATTTCCTGAAAGTCTCAAAGACCACCTATTTTTTGGAATTCTACCTAGCAACCATACTTAAAATGTTTGTGTAGTTTAGGACAAACATTTTCATAATAGGATTTCAAAAATATTTGATTCCAATTTTGGTAAATTTCCTGAAAGTGTCAAAGACCACTTATTTTTTGGAATTCTACCTACCAACCATACTTAAAATGTTTTTGTAGTTTAGGATGAACATTTTAATGAATTGGATTTCAAAAATATTTGGTTCCAATTTTGGTAAATTTCCTGAAAGTCTCAAAGACCACTTATTTTTTGGAATTCTACTTAGCGACCATATATCCTAGAATTCTTTTAGTAAAAATAATGACTATCAATAGGTAGATTTCAAAGATAATGAAAAAAATTATGCCAAGGGTGTATAACAACTGTTTTCTGTGTCAAACAGGGAGTGCGGGGATAGCTGTCGTTTCCGACAACATCTAGTTTTGACTAATTGTGTCAGCCATGACCCAGGTGAGCGATAGAGGCTCTTGAGAGCCTCTTGTTTTACATTGAACTCTATAGGAAAAATACATTTTCATCGGCTCCTCTCAACCACTGAAGCAAATTCAACCAAACTTTACAGGAATGATGTATGGAAGGTCCTTTACAAAGATTGCTAATTTTGTTTTGATCTGACAAAATATGGCACCGGTAACTTAATTTAACATCGGACCCTGGATATTGCATTATTTTCATCAACTCCTCTGAAATCACTGAAACAAATTCAACTTAACTTTACAGGAATGTTTTATGGCAGGTCCTTCACAATAATTTCTCATTTTGTTCCTATCCAACAAAAGCAATGGTCGCCAGCACGGACATGGAACTTAGTTTAACATTTGACTTAATGGGAAAAACATCTATCATCATCTGCTCTGAAACTGTTGAGGCAAATTTAATAAAAATTCAATGACATTGGGAGGGTTTTTTCAAAGATTGCTCATTTTGTTCCGATCCCACAAAACACATGGCCATCAGCACAGAACATACAAAAAAACATTCTATGGTGAGTGATACATTCTTAGTCTTTGAGCCTCTAGTATTGCCAGACTTTCAAGCTATCATTCAACCTTCTCATTTTAGTTTAATAATTGGGGCCGTGAAGGTATGCCTCCATTATCTGCAATTTTCTTGAAACAGCTTTTGGCTTTTCAACAAAATTTGCAGGAATGCTTCAGATATATTACTATGTTCTTTGTTTTTCTTTATATTTCTATTTTCTAAATTTCATTTCTATCATCAATGTAACATGTTGGAGTCTTCAGAGTATGCCTCCATTATCTGCATCTCCTTAACATCATTGTGTCACCTTTGTTCACGCAGTGGCGACATATAGGGATCACTATCTGTCGTCTTGCGTCAGCGACGTTGTCGGTGTCACATTTTTCTCAAGAACCGTGTATGGAAGCTTTTTGCAATTTGGCATGAAGTGTAACAGAGTTTCGGATCTCTCGCTTGCCCACTTCCTGTTTGATGGAACTTAGAATATTTTTCTTATTACGCAGGCAACACATGTCTTCCCAAGAAGACTTACACTAAGTGGTATTTTTCATTAAAACCTGCAGGACTTCTTCAATATACAGTACAATGTTGATGGTTCAAACACCCAAGGGACCGATGAAATCAGTTCAAGCTATTGAGGTCGAACTATGTTTAAACTTGAACAAAAGGACCAGAAAAAAGGTTCGAGACACCCATGGTTGTTTGAGGCATCTAAGTTCAACTACTAAACACTGGCAAAATTTCGCAGTAGTTTAATTCTTGCCATTTTTGAGGTTAGGAATGAAACACTTAAAATAAACCTGTCACAAATAATTTGATGTGATACGGTAATTTAATATCTTGACCTAGAACCAGAGACTGCAGGAAATGAAATCTATTTTCCAAACCACAACAAATTAGCTGGTTTACAGTTTATATCAAATCTGCACCAAGCATATTGAGTTTTTTCCCCCTTTTCATGCTTAAATCACTTTGTTGTTTTATTACAACATAGAAAATCTTCAGTAAGCTGCACATGTGGTGAATGAAAGGATATTGAGTAAATGTACATGAGACAAAGTCTCTACAAATACATGGTAAAAAACAACCAAAGAAACAACACTTTTATTGTTGTTCTTCATCTTGAAGTCTCAATGAGGCCTTCAACAATGAGCTTTACTCATACCTCGACCATAGCATGGAAGTATTATATTGACAGGAACTCTAGCGAAAAATTAACACTCTGTTGGCCCACTGATATTCCTTCAAATATGAAAGACACCAACTCAGTTTAATAAGTAGCCGATAACTCCTTTGTAACCTATCTGCAAAACAGCCACATTTTGAAGGCTGGTTATCATGTGATAAATGTATCGACCACCTTATCACCTTATAATGTAATTAGAATGCGGAAACCCCTGTTGTTATCTAAATATTGAAATTTAATTATAGCCATCTGTTTTATTTTGTTTTGCAAGGTCAGATGTTTAAAAAAAACGAGAAAATCGGCCAAAGTTTAGTAAAGTAATGCCAACAAATTTCAAGAAATATGCCTATGTTTCATTGTATTTTAATTCATGGTCCAAGTTTTTAAACTGCAAGTACTTTTAAGTCAATAAAAGTAATATCCTCCTCAAGAGAAATATTAGAGTTTTTTTTAGGGCACGTGTGTGTACCATGTAGGATGAAGTAGGATATACAAAAAATCAGGATGAATATTTTATCGAGAATGGAAGTTTTTCTAAATGTTTATTTCTTTCAAGGATTTGACAAAGTAAAATATTAGTTAAAAACATAATTTAACATGATAATTTAAGAAAATTGTCATATTCACATGCATGAAAAAATTCATTTAGTTAACCAAAATGTAATGTAGGTTTTGGAAACTTTTTTTTAAAATTGAATAAATTAAAAAGAAACCAATATAGACAAATTCTAACCAAAGTTTCGTAGAATGACTATTGATGGTCAGTATAGAAATATACTTGGCAAAGATTATGCAACACTTGTCAAATTGATGACGATGAGAAACATTTTTATGTAATTGTAAAAAATATGAAAACGTATCAGAAGTTATTAAAATATGTCGACTCCACATCATTCGAACATTCAAACACTTATAATTACATCATGTATAACATGATCCATGTATTATACCCTGGTATTATATGTATTTTAAATCTACTATGTAATATAATGTTCACATTTTAATTTAAAATATGTATTATTCAACAAGAAAGAATACTTTTTTCGATTAGAACGTCAGGGGGGTCATCTCTTTAGTACCCATCTCTGCGGAATAATAAAGAGTCCTTGTAATTTAACATGTGTTTCTATGGAAAATTGTCATAAATTCCGTTGCCTCAGTTAAGTTCCGTAATCTCGTAAACTGAAGATTACCCGCAACAGCGTTAAGTATATCTTATCAATTAACAGCTACTAAACTATTTGGCGGTTTTGTAGATAAAAACGTTTGAAGTCGGGTCGTTGGAGTTCCTGTCAATATAATACTTCCATGCTCATAGTAAAATCAATGCATTTTTATATTATTAAATGATGATGATATATTATTTTTGACAGTTCCTTGTGATGATGGCTGGAGTTTGGATAGTGATGTCTGCTATAAGTTTAGTAACCAAGCTACTGATTGGATGTCAGCTCAACGATCATGTAAAAGTCAGGGTGGTGATTTGGTGACAGTTGATAATGACGAAACACATAATTTCTTACAGGGTAAATAATCAGTTTGTAGAAGTATTAATTTATGCAGTTACTTAAGGATGCTTGTTGTTTAATTTTGAAGATGAAAAGAATGTCAGATAAATTTTATTCTGTTGAAGCCTGAAAGAGAAGTAATTTAAGCAAAATAGAAATTCACAAGTAGCTGATCTCATTTTGAGATACAAGTGATTGAAGATTTGACAGGTAACTGAAGATTTGACAGGTAACTGAACTCCTAAATTTTTCATAAGTTTAACATCAGTGAATGTTTACCTTTTAGCCAATGTGGCTGAAGAAATAGGATGTAATGAAATTAGTCAGAATGCTCCTTAAGATATTTAAAATGAAATGAGTGTTTGTGTTTTTTTAGAAAAAAATTATGATGCTTTTGAATGGATAAAACCAGAGAAAAGTGTGACAGAAATACCAAAACTTGACTAGCCTGGGCATCCTTAAAATTATCTCATTAATACCAAAACATGACCAGCCT
>MJUU01040108.1:64278-79829 GCA_002080025.1 Modiolus philippinarum
CAGCCTGGGCATCCTTAAAATTATCTCATTAATACCAAAACATGACCAGCCTGGGCATCCTTAAAATTATCTCATTAATACCAAAACATGACAAACCTGGGCATCCTAAAATTATTTTATAAATACCAAAACATGACCAGCCTGGGCATCCTTAAAATTATCTCATTAAAACCAAAACATGACCAGCCTTGGCATTGTTAAAATTATCTCATTAATACATGTATAACTGAATAGGGTAAACTGTAATTGACCCCCTCCTTAGGTTGGAAACTAGTGAACATTTCCAGATTTTTTGTCTCGCCCGCGACGAAAGGCGCAGAAAGCGAGACATATGCGTACAAAGTATGACGGCGACGGCGGCGGCGGCGTAAACTTTCATGTTAAGTTTTTGTGATTAGGTCATTTTCTCAGTAACTATAAATGGTAGGTCAATGATATTTGGTATATAGGTTGGTCTTGAGTAGTACATGACAGTCTGCTATATGGTTTTTGTCTCTGACCTCAATTTCACGGTCCAATGAACATGTTAAGTTTTTGTGCTTAGTTTAATTTCTCAGTAACTATACGTGGTAGGTCAATGATATTTGGTATATAGGATGGTCTTAGGTAGTATATGACAGTCTGTCATGTGGCTTTTGTCCTTGACCTCAATTTCACGGTCTAGTGAGCATGTTAAGTTTTTGTGATTAGGTCATTTTCTCAGTAACTATAAGTGGTAGGTCAATGATATTTGGTATATAGGTTGGTCTTGGGTAGTACATGACAGTTTGCTATATGGTTTTTGTCTTTGACCTCAATTTTACGGTCCAGTGATCATGTTAAGTTTCCCAGTATCTTTTAATGTAAGGTCATTAATATTTGGTATTTGGGTTTGTCTTAAATTGAACATGACATCCTGCTGTTTGGCTTTAGCCTTGACCTCATTTTCACATGAACATGTTTGGTTTATAGTATCTATCAGTGGTCACTGATATTTTTTTTTTTGGTGATTCATGACAGTCTGCTCTATTGCCTTTGTCACTTACCCTAATTTCACAGTCTAGCAAATATGTTTTATTTTCTGATTTAGTCAGTTTGAGAATTCACATCAATTTTGCGACCATGAAGGGACGGGCGAGACATCAATTTGGGTCCACACTTGTTTTTTTATAAATTGGGTTCATGCCCCCTCTTATGAAAAAATTATGGGTCGGGCCCCCCTCAGTAGTGAGTCTGGATCCACCACTGATTATTGTGATTCTCTGATAGTCACATTTGTATCAATAAAAACATTGTGCTGTTATATATAATATAGATGTAATTTTGATTTACCATTAAAACATGGTTCAACTTAAGACATTTTTTCAATAAAAAGTGATGGAGATGATATGGCTCTGTTCACTCTTACAATATTTAAATTGATCACAACCAATTCCAATGAGTGTTGGCTGTTCCTGTATGATGAAATAGATTGTAATCTGACGTTTTTGGTCCGGTAGAAAGAGGCAGTCTCAAAAAGATCTTTTCAAATAGAGACCATGGCAGCTATGATGTGATCAGTTGGAATTGATAAGTTTGATAAAATTAGCCTGTGATCGGTTCTAATCCTGATTGCCATCAATAACTTCGATATTAAGTCACAATCATAATGATAAACAGGATTTAAGGTGACTGCCGGGTATTAATTTCCTATTACTTTATGTTGAATCAAAATTGTTTAAGTTTTCAAAATATAAAAAAAAGATTTGGGGTCACTGTTCATGAAAGCCAAAAATATGAAAATTTCAGGATTTTACCAAGAAATGATTGGAGATATGACAATATGAGGGGATAACTTGAAAAAAATTCAATAGGTTTTGTCCATACTTTGTATGTTTTTTTAAATCATTATACAGTTGACTCTGCCTAATCAGATACAAGAATTGTCAGAAAAAAATATTCTATTTGCTGGAGTATTCGATTGTCCGGTACACCCATTTTCGGTAATGGGGAATCATTCTGTTGGCAAGAAGAGGTTGAAGGGCATGTCACCATGTAGAAACTTTGTATCATAGAACCTCATTTTTAGACATTTTGTAGTTAAAATCTATTGTTTTCATTGTAGAATCATTGTAAATTTGACAGATTAAGTCACCATCGTTATCGGGTCAAACTGTGTATTGCCAGCTGACTGTTGGAAATTAAACAATGTATTCAAAAATAAATAAAACTGTTTACATATCTGAATAAACTTATTATACCCCCGCAAACGAAGTTTGGGGGGTATATAGGAATCACCATGTCTGTCTGTCTGTCCGTCCCCTTTCAAGTCCGGAACAGAACTTTTGTACCGTAGCACCTAGGATTATCAAACTTGGTGTGTGGATGCATCATGTCAAACGATGTGTCGCATACCAAATTTAGGTCACTGTGACCTTGACTTTGACCTTTGACCTTTATAATAGTAAAACCATGTGCATTTCGTGTCCGGAGCAGAACTTTTGTACCGTAGCACCTAGGATTATCAAACTTGTTGTGTGGATGCATCATGGGAAGACGATGTGTTGCGTACCAAATTCAGGTCACTGTGACCTTGACTTTGACCTTTATGATAGTAAAACCATGTGCATTTCGTGTCCGGAGCAGAACTTTTGTACCGTAGGACCTATCAAACTTGGTGTGTGGATGCATCATGGGAAGACGATGTGTCGCGTACCAAATTTGGGTCACTGTGACCTTGACTTTGACCTTTATGATAGTAAAACTGTGTCCGGAGCAGAACTTTTGTACCGTAGCACCTAGGATTATCAAACTTGGTGTGTGGATGCATCATGGGAAGACGATGTGTCACATACCAAATTTAGGTCACTGTGACCTTGACTTTGACCTTTCACCTTAATGATAGTAAATCCTTGATCATTTTGTGCCGAAAGCTTGGTTAAATCAGGTTTGTATCCACCAAATTATATATTATTTAATGTATTACCCTTTAAATGAAGTACATGTATCAGATATGAACTGATTGGAATAATTTCAGTCCTGACATGCTTTATTTCTGTTAGATTTACTTTCCAATTACCATGTGGCTAAAGGTCAAATTTCAAAATGACATGCCTTGGTACTCAAATGCAGTTGCGGGGGGTATTAGTCTGGCTTTGCCGACAGCTCTAGTTTTCCTCTGTTTTGTGTTTTTTATTTCCTGTCATCAGTGTTTAATCATCCCTTTATTGGATCGTGTAGTTACAATTTTCATCATGTGCTAAAAATAACTTAGGGTAAAGCCAGTTTGTAAACAAAATGGCAGCTGGTAGGTCAGCGATCGATCTTTGTAGAATCTTCCTGATTACACAACTTGGAGACTTTTTATAGAAATACACCATGGACCTAGGACTGACATCTTGTAATAAATTATGTTTTATAACCGCTGTGCATTGTCTCACAGGAACTTCAAACAAATATGCAAATTATGCAAATGACTTCTTGTCGACATTTATCTCCCTTGCTCTGTTTTATACATGATAAATACACAAACCATTGACAAATCAAATGAATTCCATCCAAAAAAAACTTAATTAAATACAAAAGCAATAGAAAGGAATTCAAATCATATTTTATTCTTTTATCAAATACATTTTGTTGTTGATTTTCGTTGTACAGACATACAACAGTATGCAAATTACCTCACTGACTTCACGATCTTGCTGCATGGACAAGAAATACACAAAACAAAACAAAATTCTCACTATTAAAACTTTTGAATATACAAAAACAAAAGAACTGAACACTATTTGTTTTATTTTTATTAATTAGGTAATATTTATTGATTTCCTAGTAGATTTATGGCTTTGTCAACTGTTCACACTTCTGCGCGAATTTTACCTGTAGTTACCTGTAATTAGAATATTGGATTTCAATGACTCTGATCAGCACAAGCCGCATATTTTTTATTCAAATAGGCAATATATTCTCTTATCTGATATCCAATTAGGCGGGGAAATTAACACTACAACTATGGGAAATGGTTTGGTGTTTTGAAAACATATTCGATTTGCCGATATATTCCTTTATTCGATTTCATGGAGTCTACTGTATTGTTAACTTATATGAAATAAAGATCAGGGGTCACTTTTTAAATAAGAGAGATCAGTTGTGAATCATTAGTTTTTCTAGTGATATCTACATGTATATAAAAGACCTTTAGCAAATCACCTCTCTTGCAGAATTTTTGTTTTCTTTTAAATCAAGCAACAAAGATACAAATGAAAATGTTTTAACAGGGATAACGAGCAGAGATTTCAAATACTTTGATACTTTCTATACATTTTATAAATATTTTGGTATTTTCTATATGTATGAAACGTAAATGACCAAATATTTCCATAAAATGGCAGTATAATACCATGAAGACATCCAAAAAGAGACCATCTTAATTTGTATTGAATATCTGTGTATTTAGTTAAAATGTGAACACTCTTTGTATTTAGTTATAATGTGAACACTCTGTGTATTTAGTTATAATATGAACACTGTGTATTTAGTTAAAATGTGAACACTGTCATATTCTACAGATAAATTTGGTCTTAGTGTTTACTGGATTGGTTTGAGTAAACAAGATAGCGATAGAAATTTCACATGGACACAAACAGGATCACAAGTAGGTAACAAATGTTATTTTGTAAACACAAATAGTCTCAATGTTCATGTGATACAATAGAATTGGCAATACGGGACTTAAGAGTCGTGTTCAGTCCAGAAACAAATCAAAAATTATACGACAAAAAATCAATACATCAATACCTTGAGAGGGAATCAGTAATTAATGAACACCGTTGAGCTATGGGTGATTTATATTTTAATCGATTTGTAGCACTTCAGTTTAATTTGTTTTTGCCATGCACTTCATTTTCATGAATATTTTGTTTTTTATGTGGTATATATTTATTTCAATAGGTTTAGAAATCCAGTATTACTTCTGACTGGAATCCAAGGTCATCATTTCTGCCTTCACTTACACGAGAGTTTCTATCTCGAAAGTCCCATATTAAGGCCACACAAAGTTAATTAATTGGTTCTCAGCCATTTTTTGGTCTCTGCCTTCTAGCTGCCTTGTAAAAGCCATCTTGAAAAAGGCATACCAGTTTTTCTTACAACAACACAAACAAATAATCCATTCATGTGGCGATACGGTGTCCATATGCTAGATTTTGAAAGTCCATTGTAAAAACGTCACATGAAAACTTTCATTATATTGTGATATTATCAGCATCGAGATTTTGTATCCTGCAATTCAGTGCATAGTGGAATACTAATGTGTTTCTTGATGTTCCTTCATGAGGGTTCTAATAAAATTATGTTCATAATTATTTCATAGTAGATCTAGTTCTAAATATTTTACGAAAGGATATGGAGTAAATGAACAAGAGACCATAACATATATGTTAACTCCAACTGCAATTATTCCTCATCAGCAGCACTAGAACCAAAATAAGGAAATCCATAATTTCAAAAAATGTTTAAAATGCATAAAACCAAACGAAATCCAAATAATCAGTAATATCAAATATGGCTAAGGACCAAACTACAATGGAGATTTTATGTGGCTTAAAGCATCCAGTGCCTTGATCCAACAGAAAACTGATGTTTGTAAAAAATGCAATACCAGAAGTCCATTATTAGTAGAAGTCTGCAACTTGGTCAGTGTGTTTGTGATGGTATTGTGCTGTTATTAATAAAATCCTGTACGGTGGATTCCTCCAGATCACGTTCTTGTGGGTAATAATGTAATTATGAAAACAAGTACCTGTTTTAATCGCAGTCAAATGGTCATTAAAGTAAAAACATGACAAAATGAGAAATTTCAAGATTAAGCGAGCCACCCAGTGTAACACTTGTTTGGAATACTTAATACATGTACCAACAAAGAGGAACAAGGCAATGGAATATAAAACTTTAACTTATCGGCAACAACCCATATTATAACTAAAAAGACTGCCCAAACCAGGAAGGAAACCAGATTTCAATACTTGAAATGTTACATGCCAAGATTTCAGCAAAACAGTAATAATTACTGACTTTTGGCAATACCAGGAAACTTGCCTTAACAGCATTCCATGGTTTGATTCATCGAATCTGATGAAGGCGGGAGGAGATTTTTCAAATATTTTTATTTGCCAAAAAATAAATGAGGCAATATGCATTTGTATACATTGTAAAAATCATCAATAATGTTATGAGGGAGGTGATTTTTACATCCCCACAAAATTTGGGGATATAAAGGAATTGTCCTGTCTGTCTGTCTGTCTGTCTGCCTGCCTGCTGGTCCGACTATGTACCTTGTCAGCACACATCCTCCTAAACAGGTGCTTGGATTTTGATTGAATGTTACACAGTTGTAGTAAAACACCTGAATATGTGCATGGAGTAATTTGGTGTCTGCTTGAAATTTTGAAGGGGAGATAATACAACTTGAAATATTAACTAGAAAAAGGGCATAGGAACTTAGTCAGAGTATGTCCTTCTAAACAGCCTCTGTGATTTTGATGAAATGATACACAGTTGCCACCTGAAGATATGCATGAAGTAAAGTGGTTGCTGGCCAAAATGTTAAAGGGAACATAATCCAAGTTTTAATATTTTCTGAAAAAAGGAGGAGGTATATCATTGTGTCGCCTGCGTTCACGCAGTGGCGACATATAGGGATCACTATCCGTCGTCTTGCGTCGTCGTCCGCGTCGGCGTCACAAAAATTTCTGTCACAGTTTTCTCAGGAACTATGTATCCGAGCTTTCTGCAATTTGGCATGGAGTATCAGTACAGGGACCTATACCGTGTAAAAAGAGTTTGGGATCTCTCGCATGCCAACTTCCTGTTTGACGGAACTTACAATATTTTTTGCATCTTGAAAATTTCTGTCACATTTTTCTCAGGAACTACAGATCCTAGCCTTCTACAATTCAGTATGGAGTATCAGTATGGGGACCTATACCGTGTAATAAAGTTTGGGATCTCTTGCGTGGCCACTTCTTGTTTGACGGAACTTAGAATATTTTTGTCGATTGGTGTCACAAAAAATTTCTGTCACATTTTACTCAGGAACCACTATTCCCAGCCTTCTGTAATTTAGCATGGAGTATCAGTATGGGGACCTATACCGTGTAATAGAGTTTTGAATCTCTGGCATGCCCACTTCCTGTTTGACTGAACTTAGAATGTTTTTCGGGTATTGAAAATTTCTGTCATGTTTTTCTCAGACACCACATATTTGGCATGGAGTATCAGTATTGGGACCTATAATGTGTAAGAGGGTCTGGGATCTCTTGCATGCCCACTTCCTGTTTGACATAACTTACTTTTAGTGTTATTATGCAGGCGACACATGTCTTCCGTGGAAGACTTACTACTAAGTTTTGTCAAAGTATATGACATATTGTGTTGCAACTTGAACTTTATCCATGTATATTGTGTCCATACACACTTAAATTTGCACATACCATATTGATTCAAGGTTCTGTAAACGGGGGATATAGCTGGCTGCAATTCGGCAACAGCTCTAGTCTATTTTTATTTTACAAATGTTTTATGCAAATGGCAATAGGGTCTGTAAGTCTCGTCGAATTTTGAAACTTCCGGGTACAATTTTTGTACCCAGAAGTTGCATTTTGCACGATGATATATGACGTTCTTAACAAAAGATTAAACGTCATAATCCTAAAACGTCATATTTTGGCGGGAGAGGATTTCAGATTTCAATTTTATCGTGAAATCTCAGTGTCACATGACGAGACTTACAGACCCTATAAATAGAATCAGAGTTTTTTTCCAAGCATCCCACTAGACGAGGGAGGGTATGAGAACCAATAAATTGACTTTGCATGGCATAATAAAAAATTTTTTATTTTGAATGGTTTTGTATTTCCTAAGAGATTTTCTTTTGTTAGCTCACCTGGCCTAAAAGGCCATGTGAGCTTTTGCCATCACTATGCGTCTGTCGTCCGTCCGTCCGTCTGTCTGTCTGTCAACAATTTCAAAAATCTTCTCCTCTGAAACCACCAGGTCAAATGTAACCAAACTTGGCCTGAATCATCACCAGAGTATGGCTTCTCAAAATTGTGTTTGATTAGGTGGTAGGTCAAACAACATGGCCGCCGTTGCTAAAAATAGAACATAGGGGTAAATTGCAGTTTTTGGCTAATAACTCGAACACCGTGACAGATATCAAAAATCTGACATGGGGGTGAAAGTGATCAGCATAGCAAGATCTAACTGCCCTGCAATTTTGAAGAAAATCCGAAAACCCGTCTTGGAGTTATTTCCCTTTTTCCGTAACATTTTCAAAATTTGTGCATTTTTTATTTTTTATTTCAAAAAGTGTAACAGATAGAGGTCAAGTGTATATTGCAAAAATGTTCAGCATATCAAGATCTACCAACCTTGAAATTTTGAAGAAAATCCAAAAACCCTCGAAGGAGTTATTGCCCTTTTTTCATGGAATTTTCAAAATTTTCATATTTTTCGTCTTTTATTTCCAAAACTATAGCAGATAAAGGTTAAGTGTGAATTGATGAAATGTTTGCCATGCTGTGTGCATTTCAAATCTGGTATTTAAAATTGTTTGTTGACCGCCATTTTCAAAATGGCCGCCAAAAAAGGCGGTAAAAATTCAACATTGTTCGATTTCAATGAAATTTGGTTTCCAAATAGATATTGATGTAGCGACTTCAAAACCGGTGTTGAAAGTGTTCGTCGACCGCCTTTTTCAAAATGGCTGCCAAAAAGTGCAGGAAAATTCAACATTGTCCGATTTCAATGAAATTTGGTTTCCAAAAAGGTATTGATGTCGCTACTTTAAACTGATGTTAAAAATTATTCGTTGACCGCCTTTTCAAAATGGCTGCCAAAAACAGGCAGGAAAATTCAACATTGTCCGATTTCAATGAAATTTGGTATCCAAGTGGGAATTGATGTCACTACTTCAAAACCGGTGTTGAAAATTGTTCGTTGACCGCCATTTTCAAAATAGCCACCAAAAAAGGCGGGAAAATTCAACATTGTCCGATTTCAATGAAATTTGGTTTCCAAAAAGGTATTGATGTCGCAACTTTAAACTGATGTTAAAAATTATTCGTTGACCGCCTTTTCAAAATGGCTGCCAAAAACAGGCAGGAAAATTCAACATTGTCCGATTTCAATGAAATTTGGTATCCAAGTGGGAATTGATATCACTACTTCAAAACCTGTGTTGAAAATTGTTCGTTGACGGCCATTTTCAAAATGGCCACCAAAAAAGGCGGGAATATTCAACATTGTCCGATTTAAATGAAATTTGGTTTCCAAATAGGTTTTGATGTTGCATCTTCAAAACTGATCTTGAAAAATTGTTCGCTGACAGCCATTTTCAAAATGGCCACCAAAAAAGGCGGGGAAATTCAACATTGTCCGATTTCAAAAGAAATTTGGTTTCCAATAGATATTGATGTTGCGACTTCAAAACCAATGTTGAAAATTGTTCATTGACTGCCATTAACAAAATGATGTCTCCACTTCAAAACTGGTTTTGAAGGTGGTTCTTAGCAAGAATGTTTTTTGTCAAAAAAGCCCAACAAAGAAATATAGGAAAACGTTATAAGACTTTAAATACAGTTCAAGATGTGTGATTTTTGGCGAGATACCAAAGTTTGAGAGACTGAAGATCAACTGTATAACTTATAATGTTAGCTTGATTGTGGCAACTGAAAGCAAGGTGAGCGATGCAGGCTCCTGGGAGCCTCTGGTTTAAATCTTGAAAATGATGCTGATCTATCTGCCAATATTTAATCCTTAAATGACTAACATGGGTTATTTCCTGTTATATTGTATCAAAGGCGACAGTAGAACTGTTTCTGGATGTGATGTCAAATTTAGATTGTTCAGTAAGAGAAAATAGGATTGTTTTAACCAATGGAAGAATTTTGCCAAAATATTTCAGTTATTTTGAATTCACATGACTGCTTTCATCCAATCAAATTTTCTCTCATTTATCAAAATATTTAATAATTTCAGGCTCTGTATAGCAGTTGGTGTGTTGGTGAGCCAAATAATTTCAAGAAAAGTGAATATTGTGTTGGTTATATGTACAGAGGCTGTTGGAATGATTTTCCATGTCAATACAAATTAAATTACGTATGTCAGAAACACTCACGTAAGTATTCATTAGGGCAGGTGCTCTATAGTTTTCACTTTGTCTGTCTGTCTGTCCATTTATCCATTGAAAATTTTTTTTGGTGTTCTTTTTTATATCCCTTTGTAACTGTAATGGTTGTTGATTATTTCATTTGCTAGGGCTCTTCCCTCTTTTAGCTTTCGCTGTTCCACTTTTTGTGGCCTGATGACAGCCAATTTAATCCCCTGTCCCATCTAATATTCAGTGCAGTCCTGGCAGCAGACAACAATTTCTAAACTTTATAAAACTATTAGCTTGATTAGTTAATCATCAAATTCTTGCACTGCACAAATTGTATTTAAACCTCATTAATTTTTAGCTCACCTGGCCTAAAAGGCCATGTGAGCTTTTGCCACCATTTTGCGTCCGTTGTACATCGTCCATTGGTCTGTCCCTTGTCCGTCCATCAACAATTTCAAAAATTTTCTCCTCTGAAACTACTGGGCACATTCTAACCAAACTTGGCCAAAATCATCAGCAAGGTATGCACTTTCAAAATTGTGTTCAATTAGTTGGCTGGTCAGACAACATGGCCACCATTGCTAAAGATAGAACATAGGGGTAAATTGCAGTTTTTGGTCAATAACTCCAAAAACTGTTACAGATATAAAAAATCTGACATTGGATAAAAATTATCAGCATGATGAGATCTACCTACCATGCAATTTTCAATAAAAGCTGAAACCCACCTCGGAGTTATAGCCCTTTTTCTGTAAATTTTTTTTTATTTTTTCATTTTTAGCTCACCTGGCTAATGCCAGGGTGAGCTTTTGCCATCACTTTGCGTCCGTCATCCGTCCGTCATCCGTCCGTCGTCCGTCCCTCCATCCGTCATCCGTCCGGCGTTAACTTTCCATTCAAAGATCTTCTCCTCTGAAACTACTGGGCCAATTGGTTCAAACTTGGCCACAATAGTCCTTGGGTGATCCCTTACAAAAAAGGTATTTTTTTAGGTCCGCACGATTTCCAAGATGGCCGCCAGCGGGAAACATAATTTCAACATGGGACCCTATGGGAAAACACTTTCAAAGATCTTCTTCTCTGAAACTACTGAGCCAATTGCAACCAAACTTAGCCACAATAGTCCTTAGGTGTTCCCTTACAAAAAAGGTGTTTTTTAGGTACGCACGATTTCCAAGATGGCCCCCAGCGGGAAACGTAATTTTAACATTGGACCCTATGGGAAAACACTTTCAAAGATCTTCTTCTCTGAAACTACTGAGCCAATTGCAACCAAACTTGGCCGTAATAGTCCTTGGGTGGTCCCTTACAAAAAAGGTGTTTTTTTAGGTCCGCGCAATTTCCAAGATGGCCACCAGCGGGGAACATAGTTTTAACATTGGACCCTATGGGAAAACATTTTCAAAGATCTTCTTCTCTGAAACTACTGAGCCAATTGGAACCAAACTTGGCCACAATAGTCCTTCAGTGGTCCCTTACAAAAAAGGTGTTTTTTAGGTCTGTGCGAATTCCAAGATGGCCGCCAGCGAGAAACATAATTTTAACGTTGTACCCTATGGGAAAACACTTACAAAGATCTTCTCCTCTGAAACTACTTAGCCAATTGCAATCAAACTTGGCCACAATAGTCCTTGGATGGTCCCTTACAAAAAAGGTGTTTTTCAGGATCGCGCAATATCCAAGATGGCCGCCAGCAGGAAACATAGTTTAAACATTGGACCCTATGGGAAAACACATTCAAAGATCTTCTTCTTTGCAACTACTGAGCCAATTGGCACCAAACTTGGCCACAATAGTCCTTTGGTGGTCCCTTACAAAAAAGGTGTTTTTCAGGTAGGCGCAATATCCAAGATGGCCGCCAGCGGGAAACATAGTTTTAACATTGGACCCTATGGGAAAACACTTTCAAAGATCTTCTTCTCTGAAACTACTGAACCGATTGGAACCAAACTTGGCCACAATAGTCCTTTTGTGGTCCCTTACAAAAAAGGTGTTTTTTAGGTCTGCCCAATTTCCAAGATGGCCGCCAGCGGGGAAAATGGTTTTAACATTGGGCCCTATGGGAACACACTTTCAAAGATCTTCTTCTCTGAAAATACTGAACCAATTGGTACCAAACTTTGTCACAATAGTCTTTGGGTGGTCCTTTACAAATAAGGTGTTTTTCAGGATCGCGCTACATCCAACATGGCCGCCAGCGGGGACATAACCCTATGGGAAAACATATTCAAAGATCTTCTCCTCTTAAACTACTTGGCCAATTGGAACCAAACTTGGCCATAATAGTCCTTAGGTGGTCCTTTGCAAAAAAGGTGTTTTTCAGGTCAGCGCGATATTCAAGATGGCCCCCAGCGGGAAACATAGTTTTAACATTGGACCCTATGGGAAAACACTTTCAAAGATCTTCTTCTCTGAAACTACTGAGCCAATTAGAACCAAACTTGGTCATAATAGTCCTTAGGTGGTCCCTTGCAAAAGAAATGTTTTTTTAGGATTGCACTATATCCAACATGGCTGCCAGTGGGGAACATAGATTTAACATTGGACCCTATGGGAAAACACATTCAAAGATCTCCTCTGAATGTAATGAGCCAATGGGAACAAAATTTGGCTGCAATAGTTATTGAGTGGTCCCTTGAAAAAAGGTGTTTTTCAGGTCAGCGCAATATCCAACATGGCGACCAGCGGGGAACTTAGTTTTTACATTGGACCCTAAGGGAAAACACATTCAAAGATCTCCTCTGAAACTACTTAGCCAGTGGAACCAAACTTGGTCAAAATAGTCTTTTTGTGGGACCCTGAAAAGAAAACTGTTTTTTTTTTTTTTACGTTCACACTTTATCCAAGATTGCTGCCAGCAGGGAACATTGTTTAACATTGGACCACATGGGAAACACTAACAGAGGTCTTCTCCCCTTTAACTAATTAGGGATATTGGATTTATAGTTTAACTATATATATGGGCTCATTAACATAAAATGTCTATGTTAATCAAGGGCCAGGTGAGAGATACAGGCTCTTGAGAGCCTCTTGTTTATTTTTGTCCCCCGCCTTTCGCGAAAGCGGGGGACTATAGAATTCGCCTTTCCGTCCTTCCGTCATTCCGTCATTCTGGATGTCATTTCCGGATGATAACTTGAGTATCCCTTGCCCGATTGAAACAAAACTTATACAGATGGAAGGAATAGGGAAGGGCAAGAACCCTATTGATTTTGGGGTCAGTAGGTCAAAGGTCAAGGTCACAATTTCTAAATATAGAATTAATTGCACCAAAATTTGGTCCGTGTGGGAAATTTTTATTTTTGACAGGGTTTTCCATCGGAAAAATCCGGTTATTAAAATGGTGAAAATGGCGGGCGGGTGGCTGCCAAATGGGTACATCATTTGTCCGGAGCAAATCTCCTACAGTATTTGAGACAGGAAGTTTTTATTTTGCAGATTAATTGTACATATATCAAAGGTGTGCATGGTACTCTGCTTTTGATTTTTGATAATTTATGTCCATAATATCAGTTGTTGAACTTAGTCATTTTTACGTCAAAAAAATTATTTTTTTTTTTTCGTCAGATTTTGATGGTTTTTTTTGCAAATGCTTCCTCGTGAAAAATGCAATAAAACTCTCCCCAAACATTTTTTTTCATCTTGTACCGTTTTTCAGGTAAAAGGAATTCCGTCATTCCGGAAGTGTTTCCGGATGATAACTTGAGTATCCCTTGCCCGATTGAAACAAAACTTTTACAGATGGTAGGAATTGGGAAGGGAAAGAATACTATCCATTTTGGGGTCAGTAGGCCAAAGGTCAATGTCACAAATTCTAAAAATAGAATTTATTGCGCCAAAATTTGGTCCGTGTGGAAAATTTTTATTTTTTATCCGATTTCGATGGGATTTTTTCCATTGGATTTCTCTCAGTGAATGCTTTCATACATATGCCAATATCTCTTACCGTTTTCAAGATAATTGGGGTCAAAGGTGTTGGTGGGGGGGAGGGGGCCAAATTTTTTTTTTTTTCATTGGATTTGATTTTGATGGGGTTTTTTGCAAATGCTTTCTTGTAAAAAATGCAATAAAACACTCCCCTGCACATTTTTTCCCATCTTGTACCGTTTCCCACGTAAAAGGGGTCAAAGAGAGACAAAAATGCCATTTTGGTTCGTGTGGGAAATTTTTAATTTTTTATCCGATTTTGATAGGATTCTTTTCATTGGATTCCTCTCAATGAATGCTTTCATTTTTTTTTCAGTTTTTTGCTATCTCTTACTGTTTTCGAGATATGCCATTTTGGTTTTTGTGTTAAAATTTTCACTTATTATCCAATGCGATGGGATTTTCCCTGTTGGATTCCTTTCCTTGATTGCTTTCATGAAAATGCCAACAAATTTTTGTGTATCTTTCAGTTTTTGAGGATATTGCACTCAAAGCTGGCAACAGGTAAAAAAAACTCCATTCATCTAACATACAACTCTAAGGCGGGGGACCTTGAGCACTGCTCTATTTTTTTATATCAAAAAGTGTAACAGATAGACGTCAAGTGTAAAATGCAAAAAAAATGTTCAGCAGATCAAGATCTTCCCACCCTGATATTTTGAATAAAATCCAAAAACCCCTTGTTATGCCCTTTTTAGCTTACCTGGCCAAAGGCCATGAGAGCTTTGCCATCACTCGGCATCCGTCGTCCGTCCTGATGTTAAGGTTTGCGTTTAGGTCCATATATTGGCAACCTCTTGTAGTTTTTAAACGACCGCAAAAATTTTGCGGTCGTATTATGTTATGGCGCAGTCGTCGGCGTCGGCATCTGTGGCCAGCATAACTTTGTTTCTAGTGGACGGATCATCTTCAAATTTCAGTATGTGGTTTCTTGGCATAATGGCTATCCTGGGTTTTAATTTCGGGTTTATGGCCCCACCCGTTTCAGAAAAAGGGGCCAAAAAGGGGTAAAATTGGGTATTTTTGTGTCTGTGGACAGCATAACTTTGGTTCCAGTGAACAGATCATTTTCAAATTTTAGTATGATGTTTCTTGGCACATGCTTAAGCCCGGGCTATAATTTTATGTTCCTGGCCCCGCCTGTTTTAGAAAAAGGGGCCAAAAGGGGTTAAATTGGTTGTTTTCACATATTTGACTGCAGAATCTTTATTATATATCGGATTTTGATGGGGTTTCTTTCAGTAAACTCCTTAGAAAATTTCCAATCTGGAGTATGCCAACGGATTTCACGTGGCATGTACCGTTCACGAGATAAATGGGGCCAAAAAGGGGCGAATTTCAAAAATTTCATTTTTTTTATTTTTAGTCCGATTTTGATGCAATTTTTTCCAAAGGATTCCTAATGAAAAATTATCGTAGCGCTCTACTATTAGATTTTTGGTAACTTGTTTCCTTACCCAGCTATGAGGGGCCGAAGGGGGCCAAAATCGTAAATTTACAGATAACC
>MJUU01040108.1:80907-98952 GCA_002080025.1 Modiolus philippinarum
AAGTCCATTTCTCAACAACTACGCATTATACCAATATGATGTTTCATCAAGTTAATTGCCTTGATGAGTACTACCCAAAACATTGACAGTTAGGTAGCTTTGACCTATATTTTATGCTTGAGTGACTTTTGTAAAATTTTGCATCTAGGTCCATTTCTCAACAACTACACATTATACCAATATGATGTTTCATCAAATTAATTGCCTTGATGAGTACTACCCAAAACATTGACAGTTACGTGGCTTTGACCTATATTTTATGCATGAGTGACTTTTGTTAAATTTTGTGTTAAGGTCCATTTCTCAACAACTACACATTATACCAATATGATGTTTCATCAAATGAATCGCCTTGATGAGTCCTGCACAAAACATTGACAGTTAGGTGGCTTTGACCTATATTTTACGCTCGAGTGACTTTTGTTAAATTTTGCGTTTAAGTCCATTTCTCAACAACTACTCTTTGTACCAATGTGATGTTTCATCAAATTAATTAACTTGATGAGTACTACCCAAAACATTGATAATTAGGTGGTTTTGACCAATATTTTACGGATTAGTGACTTTTGCTAAATTTTGCATTTAAGTCTGTTTGTCATCAACTTAACTTGCTATCACAATGTTGTTGCATCAGAATAAATCAACTTGATGAGTACTATCCAAATCGAGGCCAATCGAGTTACTTTATCTAATTAAAAATTAAAATTGCCTCAAATTGATTGAACTTTATAGCCAAAGAAACGATTTGGGGCTCAGAATTTTCAAAATTGTCACCATTTCTACCTCGCTTCAACATGTGTTATGCAGGGGGAATCATATGTGTTTTACCTACACAATTATCATTATTAAGTGGTCACACTTCAATTTAATCTTGCACAAGGGCATGCCATCCTCTAGATTATAATCAAATAAAAACATCTTTGTCACTGCTTTCATTTTCAAAGGGTGTGTCCAAAGAGCGACTAGAAAATTGTTGAGATTTTCAATTGTGTGGAATATGATACTTTGACAAGACTTTCAAAGGGAAATACAATGCTTTGTTCAAAGTCACATGTTGTAGCATTGGTCAATACTAATGAGTTTTTAGTTAAGGTAGTATGGGAGTTTAAAATTGTACATCATTCTTGCACATCTGACATAAAATTGAATTCACATTATGGGAAAGTTATCGAAACCATTTTCAATGTCTTATAATGGTTAAATTTGTTAAAATATGCAAATTTTATTCGGTGACTATGCAGAATATTGAAGCCCTCCAACAAACTCCTGTTCCATTAAGGCGAGATAATTTGTATAGAAATAATTGGAAAAAATCAGTTTTTTGCGATTTATTCAAAAATAAGTTTGGTGACCCCCAAATTTTGTTCATGGAAATTGAAGTATGGTAAAGTAGCTAATAATTTACTGAAGTTTACAAAATTCTGTCTGATGTAACTAAAATAGATTAAAATTTTGTTAAAATTCACTAATTTTCCTTATTATTTCAACCAAAACAGCGGATTTTTACATGACATATTACATTCTTATCTGTTTGGTGACCCTTGATTTTCAATTTATTTTTCGCATACTCTAATAACAAAGTGTAAATTATGAAAATATCAAAAAAATCGATTGGACAAATTTTAGACCCCCGCACCACCTTAAGTTATAATATATAGTAGATTAACAAAAATCCATTATAAAGTAATGGGATACTTTGATAATATGTTCCTTCACAGAACTATTGTTATTTTTACATTTACTTAAAATTAAGATGAACACCATGTTGCATCTTATTTGACATGGAGTTGAGCCATTCTTGCTCATGTGAGTCTTCAATTATTATGTAGATAAAATCTTGTAATTATTAATTGATTTGAGTATTATGTCTAGTGAGCGTATTTCAATTATATCTATCTGGGGGGGGGGGGTATTTTTATCAGATATTAAAAGTACATTTGTATATATTAGTATCAATTAAAACTGGCATATTATTTAACTTATTTTGCATAATTACCACTTTCCAATTAAACATATTTGCATTGTAGAATTTAACCCATGTCGTGTGAAAAGATGTACAGAAAAATGTAGGTTTGGTACAATCATAGATGAAAATGGCTGTAACACTTGTAAATGTAAACCATGTCCACAGATAGAGTGTAAAAACCATTGTCCCTTGGGTAGAATTAAAGACAAGAATGGCTGTGATATTTGCAAATGCAGATCATGTCCACAGACAGATTGTGCTGCTAATTGTGTTAGAATTCCAGATGTGAATGGCTGTGATACTTGTGAATGCAAAGCAGGTAAACAGATGAATTGATCTTTGAGCTGTGTGCACAACTATGCTAATTTGTACAAAAATATTGCATTTTGTCATCATCCCTGTATTCTGAAATAGAGTCAGGCTTATTTTTATATTGATCACGTCCGTCTGCATGATTTCTTTTGACAAACTTCTTGTACATTTTCACGACCACAAAAAGATTTTGAAGTTGTATATTGGTATGATACTGGCGTCATCTGTCTGAAGACACTTTTTCCCCATGAGATAGCTTAGTTCTGGTTAACCATTATTTATGAAATTTTATCAAAGTGTTTCTTGACACAAAATGAAGGCTTGGATGGGTTTAAGTAATTGAGGCCATGCCAATTTTAAAAAAAAAGGCCACAAAGGGCCAAATTTGGTGTTTTCAAATATTGGGCTGTAGATTATTTATATTTATTGGATTTTCATTGGGGTTCAATGAGTGTGCTCCTGAGGAAATTTCCAATCGGTGTTATGTTACAGATTTCAGGCAATATGGACTGTTCACTGTTAAATGAAGTCGAAAAGATCTTCTCCCCCCAAACTACTGAGCCATTTGGAACCAAACTTGGCCAAAATAGTACTTAGCTTGTCCCCTGCAAAAAAGTTGTTTTTCAGGTCAGCCCTATATCCAAGAAAGCTGCCAGGCAGAAACATAGTTTTTACATTTGACCCGATGGGGAAAAGCATTGAAAGAGCTCCTCGGAAACTGCTGAGCCAAATAGCACCAAACATGGCCACAATAGACTTAAGGTGGTCCCCTGCAAAAAAGTTGTTTGAAAAGGTATTTTTTTCAAGTCCATAAGCAGATGTTGTTACTTTGTTGCCAAACTTTTATTGCCAATCTCTCATCCATCATGGCTTCCGGCAAGGAACCTACTTTAACATTGGACCCTTTAGGAAATACATACAAAGATCTTTTCTAGAGAACAGCTGAATGCATTTAAAAGAAACATGGCATGAATATTACTTAGGAGGTGCTGACACACATATCGAATTCTTCCTGACCGAAGGACAAATCAGGCAAAACTTCAGTCGGTCTGGCAAAATTTTCAGCTAACAGGACCGAATGTCAGGTAAAAAAAATTGACATTCACTCTATGTGCTGAAACAGTAGGTCCCGTGAATTTATAGTGGGGCTGACAACTTTTTTTTATTTGCCTGACCAAATGTCCTGCAAGCCTTTTATACTTTTTTATACGACCGCAAAAATTTTTGCGGTCGTATAATGGTATGGTGCTGTCGTCGTTGTCGTCGTCGTCGTTGTCGTCGTCTGTAGACACTTTTGTTTTTGGGCAATAACTTAAGTTCCAGTTGATCAATCCTTATGAAATTTTAACACAATGTTCCTTGGCACAAAAGAAAGGCTTGATGTAGTTTTGGTCATTGGGGCCCCACCTGTTTTTTAAAAAGGGGCCAAAAAGGGTTACATTTGATGTTTTCACATATTTGACTGTAGAATCTTTATTATGTATCGGATTTTGATGGGGTTTCTTTCAGTGTTCTCCTTAGGAAATTTCCAATCAGTAGTGTGTCAACAGATTTCACATCGCATGTACCGTTCATGAGATAAATGGGTCCCAAAAGGGGGAAATCTCAAAAATCTATTTTTTTTCATTTTTTGTCCGATTTTGATGCAGTTTTTTTCAATTGATTCCTTATGAAAAATTAATATAGCACTTAACTTTTATATTTTTGGTAACTTGTTTCCTTTCCCAGCTATGAGGGGCCGAACGGGGCCAAAATTGCAAATTTTCTGATTACCTGAAATTTTTATTTTTCATCGGATTTCGATGGGATTTTTTTCTTTGAATTCCTCTTGATATAAGCTTTCAGTAGTATGTCAACGGATTTTGCGTAGCTCTTACAAGGGGTCAAGGGGCCAAAATTGCAAATTTTCGAAATATGTGAAATCTGTATTTTTCATCGGATTTTGTTCTTTGGATTCCTCTTGATGTAAGCTGTCAGTAGTATGGCAGCGGATTTTGCGTAGCTCTTACTGTCTTCGAGCTACAAGGGGTCAAAGGGGCCAAAATTGTAATTTTTCGAAATATTTGAAATCGGATTTTGATCAGATTTTTTTCTTTGGATTCTTCTTGATATAAGCTTTCAGTAGTAAGTCAACAAATTTGGCATAGCTTTTCCCGTTTCTGAGCTAAAGGGGCCAAAGGGGCCGAAAATTACAACTGATTCAAGCTAGTTATTGTGTCCATTTAATTACTGTATCAAGCTCTTTACTGGCCTAATTCATTTTGAATTACACTTGTTCAAATTTCAGTATTTGACATGCTGCAGTCGTATCATGCTGCGCTCAGAGTAGCCCTTTAATAATTTGTCTGTACTGATAAAGATGGCAGGCAGTAGGCAAAAATGGTTAAATGTTGTACCATAAGATATAAAGGTTTCTTTACATAGTTTGAAATTTAGACCCTGTAACATAGAATCTCTATACTCTCACTCATGAGTGGGTAGTACATGTATAATGGAATACCGTTGTCATCCGTCGGTACATCCAAATTTTGTTGCATTTTACTCTGCCACTTCTGGGATGATTTTTTTCAAATTTGGTATTTGACTTTTTATATAGGGTGAATGTGTCAAAAGTGATTTTGGTCACCCTAGGATATAAATTTCCTGTTTGGCAGGACTCGGCAATTTTTAGCTTACCACACATACTCCAAGCATCGTCATCAGTGCCAGTTAGAAAGAATAAAGGAAAAATATTTAAAGTCCATTCCTGCTTACTGACATACCCCACATCAACCATACAGTACACACAAAATGTTTTAGTTACAAAACACTCAGGTCTGATAAATGTCACACAGTAAACACCAGCAAAAGTCAGTGTAAATACCAGGGTGTCATCTAACTGAAACACTCTGTGTGTATTCTTAATGGTATGTATGATGCATTTTGGGAGGACACCTACAAGGCGTGCTTCAGATGCTGTCTGTGACATACATTTTACCCCTGAGCAACTTAATAAGGCAGAATGGTTAACAAAAATCATAGAGATGATTTTATAAAATATTATGTAAATTTATATGATAACTTCAAAAATCTAAATTATATTGAAAAACTGAAAATAATTCTTAATCCCCAAAAACCAGAAGATATAGATAAAGTAGTTTCTTTTGTTAAACAGTCTTTTGAACTGAGGAGAGGAGACTCTTAATTATTATCTACTGCTCTAACGTATATTTTTCTTTAATTAAATATGCTATATCAAAATGTTTAACTTGCGATACTAGTATATGTATTTGTTTCTTATTGTGCATATTGTACATTGTATTTGCTATAACCCTCATGGGTTCATGTCTGTCTTTGCAAATAAAGTTAAAGACCATTCCCCATTCCCACTTACTAGCATGCCCCACAATGTATGATGCAATTTGGGATGACAACTGCAATGCATGCTTCTGATGCTGTCTGTGACCTACATTTTACACTTGTGCGACTTGGTCAGGTAGAATGGGTCAAGTCCATTCCTGCTTACTGACATTCTCCACATCAACCATATTGGTATGTATGATGAATTTTTGGATGACAATTGCAATGCATGCTTTGGAAGCTATCTGTGACCTACATTTTAACCATGGATGACTTGCAGATAGGTAAAATGAGTCAAATTCATTCCCGTGTACTGACATGACCCACATTAACCATACTGGTATGTATAATGCATTTTGGAGCTGCAATGAATGCTTTGAATGCAGTCTGTGACATTCATATTACATAATTGTAGTATACCAAAGATGTGCATGACAAAACATGGTTGCTTTCAAAAGGAAGATAATTCAGCTTTGAATATTTTTTTTATGAAAAAGGGGGACCTTGTCAGCACATGTCTTCTTAAACTAGAACATGGATTTTAATGAAAAGTATTGCACAGTTGTAAAATAGTGCATGAAGTAATATGGTTGCAACCCTAAAATTTGCAGGGGAGGTAATTTGTCTTTGACTATTTTCTTGAAAAAAAGAGGAATGAATATTTTAATATGTATTATAACATGGTGTTGCTTTCTCTTGGAATGTAAATAATAACATGTGCTGTTACTTTCTATTTGAAAATATTTGTAATATTTTTACTTACAGTATACATAATGTATACATAATATCATTATGTTACTTTCACTTTGAACATACACATGTGTAATAAAATTTTGTAACTCACTCTGAATAAATAATAACATGGTTTTACTTTCAATATAAATATTATTTTGACATTTTGTTCTTATTTTTGTTTATAGCTACAGGTAGATGTGAAGAAGGCTGGAATCTGAACAATGACCTCTGTTATAAATTTAGTGACAAGGCTACCGACTGGTTTTCAGCGCGGCGGTCATGTATAAATCAGGGCGGAGATTTGGCAATAGTTGATACAGAAAGGAAACAAGAATTTATAGAAAGTAAATAATCAGCCATTATATTATTTTAAGCATATTAACTATATAAGAAGAGCTTTGATTTTTTTACAAAATAAATGTTGAAAGGCGGTTATAAAAAAATATATGTATAAATATAACAGTAGGTTTAATAATAAACCACCAAAAATTAGGCTAAATCAAGATAAAAAAATGCAGGTAAAACTAAACAGTAAAAATAGAATTAAAATGGATCAATATTTTTACTTGATAAGCTCTTTATTAAGGAAGACGAAAGTATAAAAATATGTGTTGACATGCTAGATAAAATATGGCCAAGGAGGCTTATGATATTTTGATATTTTCTGCACAGAACATCAAATATTGTCTCTTTGTTTTTACATGCAATGTCGACAATGACATAAAATTATTATTCTAATCTCAAGTAAATGAGCATTAGGAATATGCAGAATATTTCAAAGAAAAAAAAAATCAAATATTACTTAAAAATAGAGATTGAAATGGGTCAGAGTCATAGAGAATAAAAAAATTCTCCTGGATAAAAGGTTCATTTCTGTTAAGTTGTAGATTGCCTTTCCATATTTTCCCTGTGCATTTTATGTAAATTTGTTTAAAAAATGGCCAAAAATGCACAAACTTTGACCTTGATTCTAGAAAAAAATGCATTGTGACCCATATTTTTTATTGCAGATTTCAAGTCTGTATGATGGAGTCTTCAATTGTGCCAATTTATTAGAAAATCTCATGGATGTAAATATTGTTGTCTATCTACACCAACTTGTACTGTACAAATGAAAAAGAGCTACAAGTCAGATTTACTAAAGTAAAGTATAAAATACATTTTGGCAATAAAAATTTTGCAAAATTATAAAGAATTGTTTAAGATTTACTGTAAAGCAAGGTTTTACTATTGACTATATTTTTCAGATAGAATTGGTGATACTGAATACTGGTTTGGTTTGAATGATCTAGATTTCAACAGAAAGTTCACATGGACACAACCAGGGACACCAGTAAGTTATCAGCCTATGTTGTTTACAAAATACTGTCATGTTACTGTAAAATCTTAATTAAGGAGGCTCACTTCTGATGTTGTTTATATCTAGAAATATAAATATAAATTTTATGTTTTAGTATTTATGGTGAAAAAAGCTGTGAATTTCAAAGAAAATGACAATTACTGAGCAAACAATCAAAATAATATTTATTGAAGGGCTGAAAAAAGTCAGGGCAGGAAGGGATGAGAATCAAGGATATTTTTCATTTTGGCCTTAAAAAAATGTTTTTCATAATGGCCTTAAAAATTGTGCTCCAGAACTGTTGGATAGGTCTGAGGGATTTTTGTGGAATAATGTGGATGAAAAGCGTAGTGAGGATATTAATTATATGCGGAATCTTTACTACACATATTTATGATGAGCTTAAAGGATATTATTTGTAACACTACCTCACAAGGCCACAGCTATGATAAAAGTCGGCTGTATTTTAATGGTACATGAAATTATTTGATGTTGATTTCAGGTTCATTATACCAACTGGTGTCGGGGTGAGCCAAATAATTCTGGGAACAAGGAATTTTGTGTTGGTTATATAGACAGAGATGGCATGTGTTGGAATGATTTCCCATGTCAACACAAATTAAAATATATTTGTCAGAAGCCCTCAGGTAAGTATTTGGTTTTGTTTTTAACCGGGTTTTATACATTGTTTAAAAAAAAATCTGGTTATTACAATGGTGAAAATGGCTGGCGGGCAGCTTCCAAATGGATACATCATTTGTCCGGAGGAAATCTACAGTTTTTATACGACCGCAAAAAATTTGTGGTCATATAATGGTATGGCGCTGTTGTCGTCGTCGTTGTTGTCGTCGTTGTCTGTAGGCACCGTTGTTTTTGGTAAATAACTTAAGCTTAAGTCGACCAATCCTTATGAAATTTTGACATGGTGTTCCTTGGCACAAAAGGAAGGCTGGGTATAGTTTTCTTTATTTTTGCCCCTGCCGTTTTTAAAAAAGGGGCCAAAAAGGGCAAAATTGGGTGTTTTCACATATTTGGCTGTAGAATATTTATTATATATCTGATTTTGATGGGGTTTCTTTCAGTGTGTTCCTGAGGAAACTTGCTATGTGTAGCTTGTTAACGGATTGGTGTGACATGTACCGTTCATGAGATAAATGGGCCCAAAAGGGGCGAATTTCAAAAATTTAAATTTTATATTATTAGTCCGATTTTGATGCAGTTTTTTGCAATTGATTCTAAATAAAAAATTAATATAATGCTGCACAATCAGATTTTTGGTTACTTGTTTCCTTTTCAAGCTATGAGGGCCAAATGGGGCCAAAATTGCAAACATGCAGATTACCTAAGATTTTTATTTTTCATCAGATTTTGATGGGATTTTTTTCTTTAGATTCCTCTTGTTGTAAGCTTATGGTAGTATGTCAACAGATTTGGCATATCTATGATCGTTTCCAAAGTATAAGGGGTCAAAGGAGCCAAAATTGCTATTTTTGAAAATAACTTAAGTCGTTATCTTTAATCATATTTTGATGGGGATTTTTTTCTTTGGATTCATCTTGATATATGCTATAAGTAGTATGTCAACAATTTTGCCTAAATCTTAAGTTTTAGAGCTTTCAGGGATCAAAAGGGCTAATTTTAATGTTCCTTAGTTTGTGTCCAGCTAATTACTGTTTCAAGCTACTTATTGTTTTCATCTAGTTACTATGTCAAACTCTTAACTGTGTCCTTATTTACTTTAAATTACACTCATTCAAATTTCAGTGGTCGACATGCTGCGGTTGTATCATGCTGCACTCGGCGTAGCCCTTTATTGAGATTTATTTTGCAGATCACTTGTACACATATCAAGGATGTGCATGTTACTTTGATCTTGATTTTTGATAATTTATGCCAAAATTATCAGTTGTGGAAATTAGTCATTTTTATGTACTGTATATTTTCGATTATAAGTCGGAAGGTCTTTTCGTGAAGAAAAATTTTGTATTTAGCGTTGACCACTATATAAGTCAGTCGGAGATTGTTGTCAAGTTGTGTACCAAAACTTCAACATGAAATCGCTATAATTTAACATTGGAATAAAAGAATATCTTCTACATGAGATAAATGCTGTGTGTGAAGCATTTAATATGTGCTAAAAGGAGATTTCTCCATTTTTCTGGCCAAGAGATCATATTAAGGGGGAATAACATAAGTTGGTTTACTTATATGGTACGATACGACCAAAAACCAATAATATGATAAACAAAATGAAATCAAAAGTATGTATTTCCAATATTAATATTTTTTATAGACGGTCTTAAATAAGAACCAAAATAAAAATCAAGTCTATTATGGACTAAATGTTAAAAAAAAAAGAATAAACAGTATTGGAATATTCACGTTAGATATAATATGACAGTCTTAGGAGAAAGGTGTTTGTTATTGACAATTTTCGGTAATTAGTGAAAATCACCATAGTACACAAATAGTGAAAAGTAAATACACATAAAGTACCTCCATGATGCTGAAATGAAAACATCATGAATTTAGGAAGAAAACAACTAAAAAAATGCTTATTTCTTTTATTAAAAGTAATAAATAATGTGTCAATAGAACCAGATGATTGTTGAATACCGGCTAACTGTATTTGGTCATCATTGTTTGTGTCTACCGGACATTTTACTTCCTGACTTTCCTCCTTGGTTCTCGGTTACTCTTATAAGTCGGATCCCTTCTCTGGAAATGAATTTTAGCTCCCAAATTTCTGACTTATAATCGAGTATATACGGTAAAATCTCTTCCTGTAGGGTAACCCATTTGTCTGGAGCAAATAAACTTTTTATTTTGCAGATCATTTGTACACATAACAATGATTTTGATTTTTTTGATAATTTATGCCAAAATTACCAGTTGTGGAAATAAGTCATTTTTACGTAAAATCTCTGCCTATAGGGTACCCCATTTGTACAGAGCAAATTTCCTACAGTTTTTGAGATAGACACTTTTTATTTTGCAAATCATTTATACACATATCAAAGGTGTGCATGGTACTTTGATTTTGATTTTTGATAACTTATGCCAAAACTACCAGTTGTTGAACTTTGTCATTATTATGTCACATATCTGTTAACAAGGGTAACCCATCTGTCCCTAACAAGACATCACCTACAACAGTTTTCTATTAACTTTAAAAAATAGGCTTCTTCAAAGGAAGGTTAAATGTTGCAGATAAAAAAAGGAGTACAATTTAGATATTTGGGTTTGAACAATTTGCAAGATGTATTATCCATGTGAAAGAAAACCCTGTTTGCTGTCATATTTATAGCTTCTTTCCTCTTGTTTCATGGTACAGTGGGGTTAACCATGCATGAACAAACGAATGAATGAGGAATGAAAATTTGAATTTGCTTTGTATGATGCATTTTTATACCACCCCAAAAATTTTGCAGTCGTATTATGGTATGGCACAGTCATCGACGTCTGTGGCCAGCATAACTTTGTTTCTAGTGGACGGATCATTATCAAAGTTCAGTTTGAGGTTTCTTGGCATGAGAGTAAGCCCGGGTTTTAATTTCGGGTTTGTGGCCCCACCCGTTTTAGAAAAAAGGGCCAAAAAGGGGGAAAATTGGGTATTTTCGTGTCTGTGGACACCATAACTTTGATTCCAGTTAACAGATCATTTTCAAATTTTAGTATGGTGTTTCTTGGCACATGCTCGAACCCTGGATATAATTTTATGTCCCTGGCCTCGCCCGTTTTAGAAAAGGGACCAAAAGGGGTTAAATTGGGTGTTTTCACATATTTGACTGTAGAATCTTTATTATTTATTGGATTTTGATGGGGTTTCTTTCAGTGTACTCCTTAGAAAATTTCCAATCTGGAACATTTTTAACAGATTTCATGTGGCGCGTACCTTTCACGAGATAAATGGGGCCCAAAAGGGGCGAATTTCAAAAATTTTAATTTTAAGCTCACCTGGCCAAAGGCCATGTGAGCTTTTGCCATCACTCGGCTTCCCTCCGTCCGTCCGTTAACTTTTATTCAAAAATCCTCTCCTCTGAAACTACTGGGCCAATTCTTACCAAACTTGGCATGAATCATGAATCATCACCAGGGTATGCACTTTCAAGTTTGTGATTTTTATGTCCGTAGACCAAACAACATGGCTGCTGTTACTAAAAATAGAACATAGGGGTAAATTGCTGTTTTTTGCAAATAACTTCAAAACTGTTGCAGATATCAAAAATCTGACATGAAGTAGAATTGTTCAGAATGTTGCATCTTCAAAACTGATGTTAAAAATTGTTCGTTGACTGCCATTTTCAAAATGGCCGCCAAAAAAGGCGGGAAAATTCAACATTGTCCAATTTCAATGAAATTTGGTTTCCAAATAGATATTGATATTGCGACTTCAAAACCTGTGTTGAAAATTGTTCGTTGACCGCCATTTTAAAATGGCCGCTACAAAAGGCGGGAAAATTCAACATTGTCCGATTTTAATGAAATTTGGTTTCCAAATAGGTTTTGATGTTGCATCTTCAAAACTGATGTTAAAAATTGTTCGTGGACCGCCATTTTCAAAATGGCTGCCATAAAAGGCGGGAAAATTCAACATTGTCTGATTTCAATAAAATTTGGTTTCCAAATAGGTATTGATGTTGCGACTTCAAAACTGATGTTAAGAATTGTTCGTTGACCGCCATTTTCAAAATGGCCGCTACAAAAAACGGGGAAAATTCAATATTGTCTGATTTCAATGAAATTTGGTTTCTAAATAGGTATTGATGTCGCAACTTTAAAACTAATGTTAAAAATTATTTGTTGACTGCCATTAGGGACCCTATGTGAAATGCATCCAAAGATCTTCTCCTCTGAAACTACATAGCCAAATTGAACCAAACTTGGTCACAATAGTCTTTTGGTGGTCCCCTTTAAAGTTTGTGATTTTTACGTACTTACCTCATTCAAGATGGCTGCCAGCATGGAACATAGTTTAACATAGGGACTCTATGGGAAATGCATTCAAATGTCTTCTCCTCTGAACCTACTGAGCCAATTGGAACCAAACTTGGTTACAATTGACTTTGGGTGATTCCTTCCAAAGTTTGTGATTTGTAGTTTGTACCTCATCCAAGAATGAAAATGTAACATCTGCTGAAGTGATTTATAGTATGAATGGGTGGTCTACAAGGACAATGAATAAAACCAGTGACCAGGTGAGCGATACAGGCTCATGTGAGCCTCTAGTTTAATTTTTAGTATAACTTTGTTTCTAGTGGACGGATCATTATCAAATTTCAGTATGAGGTTTCTTGGCATGAGCTTAAGCCCTGGTTTATATTTCGGGTTTGTAGCCCCACCTGTTTTAGAAAAAGGGGCCAAAAAGGGGAAAAAATGGGTATTTTCGTGTCTGTTGACACCATAATTTTGGTTCCAGCAAACCAATTATTTTCAAATTTTAGTATGATGTTTTTTGGCACATGTTTGAACCAGGGTTTTAATTTTATGTTCCTGGCCCCGCCCGTTTCAGAAAAAAGGGCCAAAAGGGGTTAAATTTGGTTTTTTCACATACTTGACTGTAGAATCTTTATTATTTATCAGATTTTGATGGGGTTTCTTTCAGTGTACTCCTGAGAAAATTTTCAGTCTGAAGTATGCCAAGGGTTTTCGTGTGGCATGTACCGTTCACGAGATAAATGGTCCCAAAAGGTGGGAATTTCAAAAATTTTAATTTTTATGCCCCCGCGATGAAAAGTCGGGGGGCATATTGTTTTACCCTTGTCTGTCCGTCCGTCTGTCCGTTCGTTTGTCCGTCCGTCCTTACGAATGAAAAACACATGCAACTATTCATTTTTTTTAGAAAGTTTGCAAACAAATTCCAACAACTTCACAGGAATCTAACTTACAATAAGTAGATGTGCACACACATATCTTTTGGAATATTCAAAATGGCTGTGGTTGCCATGGAAACTGAAAAAAGGCTGGAAAATTCAGAGTGCCTCAAATTTGATGAAACTTTACAAGAAGGATGTCTAGCACCCATAGAAATGATTTTGGGTCTCAGAATTTTCAAAATGGCTGCCGTTGCTATGGAAACTGGAAAAAGGCGGGAAAATTCAAACTGCCTCAAAATGGATAAAACTTTACAGGAAGATTGCCTAGCACCCATAGAATTGATTTTCGGGCTCAGAACTAACGTTTTATATATTTTGGAAAAAGGATAGGCATATCATTGTGTCCATACTTGTACTGTGTCAACACCTGTATTGTGTCAACACATACTTAAATTTGCACTTGCCATATTGATTCAGGGGTCAATGAGCCGGGGCATTATTGGTTGCCATTCGGCGACAGCTCTAGTTTTATTTTTAGTCTGGTTTTGATGCAGTTTTTTGCAATGGATTCCTAATGAAAAATTAACATAGCGCTGCACTATCAGATTTTTGATAACTTTTTTCCTTTCCAAGCTATGAGGGGCCCAACAGGACCAAAATTGCAAACATGCAGATTTCCTAAAATTTTTATTTTTCATCTGATTTCAATGGGATTTTTTTTATTTAAATACCTCTCATTATTGGCTTTCAGTAGTATGTCAACAGATTTGTCTTAGCTCCTACCATTTCTGAGCTATAAGGGGTCAAAGTTGCCAGAATTGCATTTTTTAGAAACATGTGAAATCTTTATTTTAAAGACCAAACCAATTATTAATTTATGTGAAATATTTATTTTAAAGACCAAACCAATTATTAATTTCTGCTGTTGATTTTTTCATGAAACTTAGCATAACAATTCTTCAAGGTATTTGGAACAATTTTCATGAATAAAAAATTTAGGTCACCGAATTAGTTTTGTTGCTATGGTGCCGTGAAAAGTAGCTAAATTCGGCAGATGGAGAAATGACCAGGTTAACTTCAAACCCTTGCCATTTCGGTAATAATAGTTGAAATTGCAAACTGATTTCTGTATTATACTCCGGTAAGTCTATAGATTTCAATTCTATTAAAGAACAAACTTTTGAATGAAAGATTGATAATTATTTTAACGCTTAATTACTTTCCCGCGCAAAATATTAGCCATTTTCGTTATACATGTATTTTCTATTAAATTGTAAAAATTCTGCTGTTGATTTTTTTCTCATATTTTCAGAGCAAGTAAAGTTGTTTGTATTAATTAGAATAAGGAAATAAAAACAATAGGTCACCAAACTCATAAGAAAGATACAATGGAATATAACAACATATGACGTCACAGTAATAGACGTCGAAAGTTAGAGTATCAATAATGAACACCGATGCAATAATCTAAAAATCAATTATTTTTTGTATGGCAGTGTACTTTATGGACACTTTCTTATTAATAAGCGTATTTTGGGTATAAAGAAAAGAAAAAGGTGTTGCATTATTTTTTTTTTACATTAAGAATGATTTGATGATAAAAAAAAAAGAAAAAGAAGGTGTTACATTATTTTTTTTTTACATTTTTTTGTTTCAAATATCTTCCTGTGTTGTCCAGGATATTCTTTTTGTAATCTTCATGGGAATACTCAAGATATAAGAGCGGTTTGATCAACTAGTTTATTCTGCAGGAATTCGGGATTTATCACCCCTTTATCAGGATTCCAGAATTTTCATTGTATTTTTGGGGACTATGGAAATGGAACAGTATATTTTCTTGATCATTCGGGACTTGAAAGTTATTATCTCAGGATTTTCCCTTTTGACTCATTTCTTTGTATATAGTAAAATGTACATTATTACTATTTATGAAGATGTTTCTCTGATATAATATTAGACCTTAAATATATTTCATAGGCTTGATTTTATCTTTTTTTGTCCTTTGATACAACAATTAAAAAAAATGAAATTTGTTTTCCCTTAGTGCTAAGTAAAAATATTTTGAGCAAAAAAGAAAAAAAATTGCTCTCAAAATTTGGAAAAATTGAAAATCCAAAGAACCAGACTGGGACTTTAAGTTCGGGGCTTTTGTGTAGAAAGAGGAGGGAAGAGGTCTTTTATCTTTTACCCCTTCCCCCGATTTTTTAAGTGAAAGCCGTAGTAAAGGTTGATATTAGTTCTTATAGTTACTAAGATTGTTTCAAATAACCATAGATCAATTTAACGGTATTGGCTGTGAAATAGGCAACCCAACTTTTTTTTCAAAATGTGATGAATCAATCTAAATAAAACAAGAAAACCAAGACCAAATCATGTATTCTTAGTTACTAACATTCTAAAATAATTTGAAAATTTTAAAATTTTGAAGGGCTTTTGGTAAATCAAAAAATATTGTAAAAGTTTTTAAAAAGTCCGGAATCAATTTCCGTCAATCTGAAAACATGTGACAGCTAACATTCTAGTAGTATTTGTAAGGGGGGTTGATTTAAACATATCTATTTTGCTCAAAAATGCAAAAGGGATTACACACAAGTTATTCCAACTTATAAAAGGCTTATCCCATATACAATATAATGGGACTTTCGAGATAAGCTCCATAAAAAAGTCCAAGGACACACGGACCAAAGGACGGATAAGGCGATACATTAACTTCGTTTTTGGGGTGTAATGATATATGTTATATTTTATTCAAAATTGCAGACATAGAACCTATTTTGGTTATGGCAATACAATAGATAAAAGAAGGGAAACAGGGAAAGAGACAAGGATCCAAAGGGGAGTAATAACAACTCAAAGCCACCATAATAAGATCTTCAATGAATGGTGAGGAAACCCCACACCCAAGGGCAGGTCGGAGTCAGTCCCTAAATAAAGAGTAATCAAGATCAGCAAAATAAACACCATCCTTGACTCCTATAGACATAAAGTAAACTAGCTAGAAAACAGACAAGACACACAAAGGCTTAATATATATCTATTAAACATAAAGATAATCAGATAAACAAATATAAGGAAGATATAATTATATCAGCTAAGCGATTCCTTCTCCTAAGTCCTAATGACTATCTAATAAAAGAAAAGCGGGCATAAAGAATTGTAAGATCCACATAAAAATTCCTAGGCCCTTTCCAAAATAAAATGTTGTGCAGGTGTCCCTATAATGGTCTTTAATATAATTATTGCACCATTGCATAAATTTTTTACTTGACATTTTATATCTGCATATACCGGAGTTTTTCTTTTGCGCCGATTTGCATTTCATTTGCGCCGATTTTGTCTTTCATTTGCGCCGATTTTTCTATCATTTGCTCCGATTTTGAATTGTTAATTTCCTGTCAAATACAGGTATTTTTGTCATTTGTTCACACTAAAAAAAATCGTCACAAATATCATACTTTCCCCTGCATACGGCACATTAGAAATCATACCAGTTGACCAGTTGTGAAACTATTGCTGTTTGCATTTTTTTTTTTTTTATTTTTATTTTATTTATTTATTTATTTATTTTGGGGGTTTTTTGTTCGTTTTTTTTTTTCTATTTTGGTTTGGATCGATTTTCAGCAGTATTTCAGCTATATAGTGATGGTCAGTTTTAGTGGCCTGGGAGGAAGCTGGAGTACCTGTAGAGATCTGCCGACCTTGGGCAATTTACATTTTTAAGTGATTTGGACCTTGCCGAACTACTAGTATATGAAAAGTGTTAACGTGCTACGAGTCGTTCCTTGAGACCATCCTTGCAAATGGTGTAAGAGCCGAAAATTGAGTTCATGCAATTTTTCACCTCCTCCATGAATCGAAGCACAGACCCTTCATTCCTCTATCCGATGCTGGTTTATGAGATAAAAGTGTCGCAATTTTACAAATTATATCAATTATAGGACACCAAGACGAATAATTTGTATATTTGGTGGATGGTCGGCGGCTCGCACAACAACACAGGAATATTGCCAATTCTTTTCATATGTTTACAAAAGTAAACAATGAGTTGTTTATTTGTTTGTCAGAAACATTTAATGTTTTATGACAACAAAGAATTTGAATTTGAATTTAATATTGTTCCACCTTATTTAGATATAAATTAAATTTATGTGATTCGATTACTTTTTAAGGCAGGTTCTCTGCCTTCTAGCTGTCGGGTAAAAGCCATCTTGAAAAAAGTCTGTTTCAACCAGACTCTTACATTAAGGAGACTATATGAAAAGAATCGGAATGATCCAGACTATCATTAAAAACGCGTACGGCTTACCAGTTATTCATACGAAGGCACAAAAAATAATCCATTCATGTGGCGATACAGTGTCCATTTCAGGCAGGTTCTCTGCCTTCTAGCTGTCGGGTAAAAGCCATCTTGAAAAAAGTCTGTTTCAACCAGACTCTTACATTAAGGAGACTATATGAAAAGAATCGGAATGATCCAGACTATCATTAAAAACGCGTACGGCTTACCAGTTATTCATACGAAGGCACAAAAAATAATC
>MJUU01040113.1:4842-17118 GCA_002080025.1 Modiolus philippinarum
AACCTCTAACATCTGTAAAATCTAAATTCTAAGTATCAAGTGCACAACTACACCATGTGAAAAACATATCCTGAAAGTTTGGTTGGAATCGGAGAAGCAATTTTGAAGGAGTTGTGGATTCAAAAAGCAACACTCACAAATGAGCAATTTTGGCTCTGTGAACCTCTAAAATCTGTAAAATCAAAATTCTAAGTATCAGGTGCACATCTACACCATGTGAACAATATATCCTGAAAGTTTGGTAGGAATTTGACCAATAGTTTTGAAGGAGTTGCAGATTCAAAAAGCAACACTCACAAATGAGCAATTTTGGCTCTGTGAACCTCTAAAATCTATAAAATCAAAATTCTAAGTATCAGGTGCACAACTACACCACATGAAAAACATATCCTGAAAGTTTGGTTGGAATCGGACAAGTAGTTTTGAAGGAGTTGCGGATTGAAAAACCGACGGACGACGCAGGACGACGACGACGACTACGTAAGACGACAGATAGTAATCCCTATGTGTCGACTCTGCTTACAGCAGGCGACACAATAATGGAAAAGTCCATGTTTTGCTATAGGAAACCCCAAAAATCAATTAAATCAAATTCTGAAATAGATTATTATACCCCCGCTCCGAAGGATAGGTATACTGTTATACCTCTTTCCGTCCGTCCGTCCTTCCGTAACACTTTATTTTCGTCGCATTTTTCTCTGCAACTGGATATCACAGCCATTGATATTTGGTATGGTGCTTCAGTATGGGGTCCTTTATTGCACCTCCCCTTTTCGGCCATATTGAATGACAACATCCTGTTTGAAGACTTTGTTCGTTTTTTACTTTTCATTTTCAAAAAACTGACTTTTTTGTTGCATTTTTCTCAGCAGCTACACATGACAGTCACTTGATATTTGGTATGGTGCTTCATTATGGGGTCCTGTAATGCGCCTCCCCTTTTCAGCCATATCGATTGACCACTTCCTGTTTACCGACTTTGTGCCTTTTTTACTTTCATTTGTCAAAATATTGACTTTTTCGCCGCATTTTTCTCAGCAACTACACATGACAGCCACTTGATATTTGGTATGATGCTTCAGTATGGGGTCCTATACTGCGCCTCCCCTTTTCGGCCATATTGAATGACCACTTCCTGTTTACCGACTTTGTGCCTTTTTTACTTTCATTTTCAAAACTCTTTTTCGTCACATTTTCTCAGCAACCCCACATCTGCATCCTTCTCAGGCTTTATTTTCATCTTAATTTTTCTCTTCTACTGTGTAAATTCCTTTATTGTGTCCACGCTTGTACTGTGTCCACATGTGTATTGTGTCCACATCCACTTATTTTGCATTTACCATACTGATTCAGGGTTCAATGAGCGGGGGTTTAACTGGCTGCCATTCGGCAACAGCTCTTGTTCTGTCACAAAGAATGTGTTAAGATTTCATGAAAATCTATTCAGAGGTTCAGGAGGAGTAGCGGATAAGAGATGGGTACCCCCTTGTATTGTAATGGTTAAGTCCACGTTTTGCTATGGGAAACCCCAAAAATCAATTAAATCAAAATCTGAAATAAGAGGTGCACATCTACGTTATGTCACAAAGACTGTGCTAAAGTTTCATGAAAATCTATTCAGCGGTTCAGGAGGAGTAGCAGATAAGAGATGGGTACCCCCTTGTAATGTAATGGCAAAGTCCATGTTTTGCTATGGGAAACCCAAAAAATCAATTAAATCAAATTCTGAAATAGGAGGTGCACATCTACATTATGTCACAAATACTGTGTTAAAGTTTCATGAAAATCTATTCAGCGGTTCAGGAGGAGTAGCGGATAAGAGATGGTTACCCTCAAGTGTAACGGACGGACGGACGGAAGAACGGACGGACGGACACCCCCATCACTCTAGATAAATTAGATAATCTTTTATCAGAGAACCCAAAAGACTATTGGAAACTAGTGAACATATTAAAAGATGAAAAAAAAGAGAAAATCCAGAAAAATGTATTGATGATCAAACTTGGCTTCAATATTTTTCAAATTTGTACGAGGAACCTGAATTGCTCAAAAACAGAATCCAAGAAATAAATGCAGAGGTTGATTATTTAGAAAAAAATATAAAAAAATTTCTGTGCCCTTGATTATAAATCTCTCTTAAAGAGATACAGAAAGGGGTTTCTAAGCTAAAAAATGGTAAAAGTGCTGGCTTAGACTGTAGACCAAATGAAATGTTAAAAGCGGCACAAGTATATTTATCTCCATAGTTAGCTAAAATATTCAATGCAGTCTTGACATCAGGTATTTATCCAAAAATTTGGTCTGAAGGCTATATGGTATCAATATTTAAAGCAGAAAATCCAAAAATACCCAGAAATTATAGAGGAATCGCTATATGCAACAGCATCGGCAAACTGTTTAATTCTATATTAAATAGCAGACTAGATAATTATTTAATACAAAATCAAATTGGATTTTCCAAAAAAGCCCGTCCTGCAGATCATGTGTTTGTACTAAAATGTATAATTGATAAATATATCAGCTCTGGGAGCAAAAAATTATTTGCTTGCTTCATAGACTTTCACAAAGCATTTGATACGGTTATCCATGCCGGAATTAAACTTAAGCTTTTAAAATATAATATAAATGGATATTTTTATAAAATTTTATGTAGTATGTATGATTACAATAAAATCTCAATCAAAATTGGCCAAAAGCTGACAGACTCTTTTCTCCCTAATCTTGGAGTAAGGCAGGGAGATGTTTTAAGCTCTAATATATTCAAAATTTTTTTAAATGATTTTTCTTCAGAAATAAAGTCCTGTCATGACACTGTCACATTATCAAATTAAATGATACCATGTTTATTATATGCAGATGACCTTGTACTGCTGTCTAGTTCAAAGTCAGGCTTGCAAGAAAAACTAGACAGAATAAGTAGTTACTGTAAAAAATGGTGTTCAAAAATAAATATATTAATAAATCTAAAGTTATAATTTTTAATAAAGCAGGCCATTTAATGGAAGAAAAATTTACTATTGATAATGAGAAAATAGAATGTGTTCGATTATATAAATATTTAGGTATAATTATATCAGCTTGTGGTAAATTTGGAGAGGCTCGTAAAACTTTATATAACAAAGCTCTTAAAGCTTCATTTAAATTATACAAAAATGTTAAATGTGCAAACCCCCCTCTAAAAACACTATTACACCTATTTGACCACACAATTAAACCTATTCTCCTCTATGGAAGTGAAAATTGGTGTAGCCTCACCCTTTCTGGAAAACAATTTAGAAGTGATTTATTTGAAATATTTAAAGACTGGGAAATGGAAAAACTCAATATAAAATTTTGCAAATATATTCTTGGAGTGAACAAGAAGAGCACAAATATAGCAATCCTTTCTGAGTTAGGTAGATACCCAATGTACTTTACTATTATTTTAAACTCTTTTCTTTATTGGCATAGACTGCAAAGCCAACCCTCAGATTTATTAAGATGTGCATATCAAGAATGTAAAGACTTGCATGATAAAAATGTAAAAACATGGTACTCTACCATTGTAATGGTGAGCAATAAACTAAATATAGATATAAATAGTTGTAATACTATATCTCATTATAAGCTTAAAAAACAACTTAAGACTAAACTTAAACAATAATTTATATCAATGTGGAAAAAACAAAGGGAACTAGGAAAAAATAGTGGAAAATTAACAACATATTTTAAAATTAAAGAAAATTTTGGCTTAGAAACATATCTAAACATAAAAAACTTCAATTATAGACAAATTTTAACAAAATTTCGAATAAGTGCTCATTCACTAAGAATAGAACCAGGAAGGTACGAAAGAAAGAAAGATAAATCTGGGAAATTAGTTATTCCTGATAGGGAGGAAAGAGTTTGCCAGCAATGCACCAACAATGTAATAGAGGATGAACTTCATTTCCTCCTGGAATGTCCTTTATATATGACAGACAAGGAAATATTTTTCACTGAGATTAAAAAAAGCAATAAAAATTTTATTTCCCTCTCAAATGACAACAAATTCCTTTGGTTACTTACAAATGAAAATGAAAAAATTAATATATTGTTGTCAACATTTTTACTTAAATGTTTTAATATTAGAAAAAAATAAATTGATTATTGTTGCTTTGGTGGAATCCTCTATGGTTTCTGGCTTATAAATTCCATTTCCCAGCTCAGGGATTAAGATTAACGGTCGCCCAGTCGCAAATGCGACCAAAATTTATGTTGGGCGACGTTTGTTTTATGTCCCTGTCGCCCAACTGGCGACCAAAAAATTCCTGGTCAGGTCGGACTTTTTTCGTGAGATGTGCTAAATATAACTGATTTTTCCGACTATCTAAAAATATAATTTATACTGTGTAATGCTTTGAGTTTTTCGTAGTCCTCGTGTAATAAAATCCGATAACTTTCGAACGACGAGACAGGAAGTCGATAATGCATAATGTTTGGCTTTTCCGTTAATTGCGTGATAGGGAGTGAAGGGAACAAATGGAATAGCCAGTGTTTTCCCTTCTTCTCCCTTATAGATTTTGATATTGTGTTTTTGTTTAAAGGGTAAAGGGGTTTTAACGAACGAAACGTACCGAAACGCTAGTCTATGTGTCCGTTCTTCAAAATTATTAAATAAAACCGTGTATTGATTTTCGCTGTGAGTTCTCCAACTCTGGAGGGAATAATAATAATTATTATCAATTTCCGGTTAAAAGCTATTTATAGTTTGTAAACATGTGGCGGTGGATCGAGGGTGTCGATGAACCAAAGTCAACCGTTAAACGTAAATCAAACGAGGAAAAACTTGAATATTTCAAGGATTATGACAAAAAAAGGCAGCGCAAGTATAACCCAGAGAGGGAAAAGTCATACGACTGGTTGTTCGACAGCGACAAGGGTATGATGTGCAAGATCTGCACCGAGTATGGAGATAATTCAACAGCAAAGAGCAACACCTTTGCATTTGGCTGCCCATCTTATAAATTGGATAGCATTGTAAAACACCACAAATCAAAAACCCACGAAAAGGCAGTTCTGATCCAAAAATCCAAAACTGAAACGGCAAGTGCCAACTCGGAAGCAAAAATGATCATAAAAAAGCTCAACAATGAGAACTATGAGAAACTAAGTATAATGTTCAGAAACTGCCATGCTATGGTGAAAAACAATAGACCCCTTTCAGATTTTAACTGGCTTTGTGAACTGGATGAGATGAAGGGACTATCTGTAGGGAAAACCTATAGAAACATTACTGCAGCCAAGTCATTTATTTCCTCAATTGCACAAGTTGAATTTAACAAAATAAAGAACATTTTACAGGAGGCAAAATTTATATGCGCAATTGGTGATGGGTCCACAGATTCTGCTGTGAAGGAACAGGAAATGTGGTATTTTCGAACCTGCACAGCAGGAGCAGTATCTGTTTCATTTGTAGGTGTTAAGACAGTTGAACGGGCCAATGCAGAGAATATTGTGAATGGTGTAAAGCATATTTTGAACAAAAACCTTAAAATACAATACACGGATATCATCAAAAAGGTTATTGCACTCTCATGTGATGGTGCAAGTGTGATGACAGGTTCAAGATCTGGTGTGGGTGCTCTTTTAAGGCAGGATCAACCATGTTTAATAACAGTACACTGTTTAGCACATAGACTAGAACTGTCATTAAAGGATAGTGCTAAATCTGTAAAACTCTATGAAAAGGCCGTGTCCACACTAGCTATGGGTCTTTATTACTTTTATCACAACAGTGCTTTGAACAGATCAATGCTCAAAAGAAGTTATGACGCTGCTATAAAGTCGAACTTAGCTGATGATGAAAAATTAATGATGCCTACTAGGGCTGGCGGTACACGATGGATAGGACATTCACTGCTTGCAATCACTAATTTGTGCTGCTCTTATAGATTCATTGTGTCACATCTTGGTCAGGTATAGAATATTATAGTTTATATTTTGTTTACTTTGTGTGTGCGAAAAAACCATGAAAAATTAATTGTCTGTGATCATAGGAAAAATAAAAAGGCATATCAATTTCTGAGTAAATTGTTCTAGACAAAAGAACCAAAACTATAAGACTTACAAAAAACAAATCAATGGAGGATTTTTGTTGCTCTTCATCTTTAAGTCACAATAATAATTAATGAAACCACTCAAAACATGCCATTAAAACCCAGATGACCAAAAAATTATATTTAATCGATACTGTAATTGTTTCAATCTTATAGTTTAACACGAGATAAATTATATTACATAGGTATTGCAAATTGTATGAACTCCAAGCAATTCTGCAACTTAACACTTATCTTCATCTAAATGACAATGACACATATCCATTTAGATACAAATTAGATGCATCTTATCAACACATTATTCATTTGTACAATGTAAGGGAGCAACCATTTGATTTCTAGGAGGGGGGGGGGCATGGTCAAATTTTTCATCCTGGATTTTTTTTTGTGTATAACTTCTATCCTGGCTTTTTATTTTTGTCCCAAGCCTGTCCTGGTTAAATCCACATAGTCATCCTGGATTTTTTTTTTGCTATAGGTAACCGTCCTGCCATTTTAAAAAAAATTTGACCATAGCCCCCCATAAAGATCAAATGGTTGCTCCCTAAATGAACATAGTACGAGGTATTGAGAGGAGTATCATAATTATGTCAGTCTGGAATTTGGAAACAACAAGAAAAACTGAACTTATAAATAAATTATGTTTTATGACATTTGTTTTAAAATCAAGATGACCTATTTAATAGTATTTATTTTCTTATCTTTTTGTTCAGCTGACAGAGCCAACAGAGAGGGTATCTGTTGATTCCAAGGGGAAAGCTGTTGCTTTTCTGAAACTATTAAAGTCAAAGGAAATTGTTTGTTTTCTGATGTTCCTTAGAGATGTACTTAGTCCCTTGAAGAAGCTATCTCTTGGCTTACAGGAATGCACTGCCACGATCTCTCATCAATATTCTATGCTGTCATCCACTTTAGAAGTTCTTAGGAAGTACCAAACAAGGTATTTTGAAAAAAAAGATTTGTTGTATTTAGTGTTACTTATATCCCTTATGATATAAATTTTACAGCACATCTATGTTAGTATGCATGTGTAAGTCAAGCAAATCCTGTAAAGTTATTTAATGGATCATTGGTCTAATTACAAATTTATTTGGAAAGATTAATGATGACATGGATGATGTTTATTTATTTTAGAATTTAAGAATTTAGTACTTCCAAAGAATTAAGATGAGGAACAAGAATATATGTTCCATTGTTTTGTTTATACCATGCATTTATCAAAATTGTGTCTCATGCACATTTACTCTGTATCATTTCATTGTTATTTGAAAGAGTATCATTTTCCTACATTAAATATTGAAATGTGATGAGCAACCAGTTTATGAACATGAAATTAAAAATAATGTTGTGATTTAATATATGAGGAACCACCATTTAAATCTTCTGTTGGTGTCTAATGTTGATTCTTGTTTCATAATTCCTAGTGATGGTCCATATTTAAGGAAAGTAATCACTGAAACAGGGTTTAGGGGAACAGAGATGACTCATGGTAACATACCAGAGTTCACTGCAGCCAGAAAAAAACTTCTAAGTGGTTTAATTGAGGCAATTGAAAAAAGGTTCCAGGATTTCTCTGAGTCATCCTCTACTGAGTCTGTCATACGTGCAACAAGGATTGCAGATATTAGTATCTGGCCTAAAAAATGGGAAACATTGAAAGGTTTACTGCTTCAGTTGTATTATAACAGCAATTCATTTTGCTTGCTTTTCAGCCGTTCAGCCATTCAGTCGACAAAAGTTTTGTTTACCGTTTTTTGTTCAAAGAAATGAATACACAACAGAAATAAATGAAACATATGTATATTCCAGTGTTTTAAATGATAATTGGAACCTGTTCCTTTGAATTATATACAAATTGTAATGTTGAGAAGCAATCTGGTTTTAATTCAAATTAACAAAATAAATTTGGAAATGCAAAATTGCCAAAAATATAGTATGCAACCCCTTACAGACACTGGATCTATGTTGATTGTGTATCCATCAGGCCTAAACAAAAAAATTATTTGTTTGCCATTGTCACCCTTCTAAAAAAAAATGATATTATTTTTTCTACTTTATATTTTTATAATTAATCGGCAACTCTTCATGTTAATCATGTCTACATAAAAATTCTTAAACCATGAGCAATACACATCCAACCTGCAAGTCCAAAACAGCAAACAAATAATTTTTTAAGATTGGCCTCATTTGATTTGTAGTTTGGAAAAATGAAACTCTACTAAATATCTAAATTTCATCATACAGCTAATGTAATGGACTTTCATTGTTGAAATATTTCTTTATTGCTCATGACAGTAATAATGGATATATGATGGAAGTAATTTTTTTTTTATATCACATGGATTTATTGGTAAACTTATATTGTTAACTTATCCTTTCATGTAAATTATTGTTTCTATTACTTGACATTGGAATTATTAAAAAACAGTTAAATGTATTATAATATGAGAACTATTACAATGTAAATATTTATTTATGATAGTCCAAGGTTCAGTATGCATTGATAATAATCAGGCTGTAATAATTCTCCTTATGTATAATTGCAGATTTTGGTGATAAGGATCTGCAGATTTTGCTTCATCATTTTGAGTCAGTATTGAAGGAGGCAGGTGTAGATATTGCAGAAACTGAGGAAGAATGGACCATGGTGAAAAAAGAAATAATAGATTTGTGAGTATGATCTTTGTAAAAAGTATTGTAACAAGTTTTCTTTTCATAGATGCATATATATATTTAGGGGAAGTAACAATACACACCATTTTTTCAGATTTACTTCATTATAATTTAATGAGCATACAATTTACAAAACAGAAGTTAAAACCGAAAATTAGAACATGAAATTAATGTCGTCCATAAAACAACTTAATAAACAAAAATAGTCCAATAACAATGGATCAGCAGTAATTCTTAGCAAGACATACAAGACATAATAATGTCACAAGCATGCTTACTATTACATGCTTTATTAAAGCATTGACAAAATCAAGTCAAAATATTTTGATTTCATTATTTTTTAATTGCAACAATACATAGAACAACACATCAGTGGAAAATATGAATTTATTAGTTATTATAATATTTATTACCTGAAATAAGAAAAGTGCAAATTCAGCATAAGTGATTCAAACTGTATCCTAATCTTATATTGAACTAAATACATGTATCGGAATACATGCTCAGTCATCATATTATTGCTATATAAGATGCAATAGAATGAAATCTGTTTTGAGCAAACTTTTCATTTATTACTCTATAACTGATGTTGTTGCTTTTTTTCTAGGGATTTATTATCAAATGCCCTTGTTGACTGGGTGATGATTAACCAGTACTTCCAAACGAAGTTTCCGAATGTTTTGGCTCTAGTGGACCTTGTCCTCAGTATATCACCATCTAGTGCCGAAGCTGAAAGAGGTTTTTCTCAATTAAAACTTGTTAAAACTAAACTTCGAAGTAATCTTAATCAGATATCCCTGAATAACTGTTTAAGTATAAAGCTTCATTCCAAGCCTGTCTCAGAATTCGATCCTTTTGAAGCTGTTGAGTGTTGGAATTCCATATCAGTGAGGGCAAGGAGACCAAACTTTAGAGATAAAGAAAGTGACAAACATTACACACTTGAGCTTCAAGTAGAACCTGTTCAGCCTATTATTGTCATTTCTGCGGATAGTGAAACTACTGATAACATTGTTGATGAATGTGATGAACTCAATGAATATGCAAATGAAATTCTGGATGAAATGGAGGTGTTGAAAGCTAAGGCTCTTGAAGAAGCGAAAAATCAGTCCAATGAAAAAACTGTTGACAAGAGCAATCAATTTTCTACTGCAAGTGATGACTCAGATGAATATTCAGAGGATGAAGATGATGTCTATTTCAACCTCTTGGACTTCACCAGAGACTGATTAATTAAATGAAATTTAAATTCAATCACTTCCTAATTTTCTGATTTCTATATGAAACTAAAAATACAGTGGAATTTTGAGATGCAGATGGCAATTTTGTGACCAATTTATGTCTTTTAAGTGCAAATAAAAAAAACTGCTTGAAAATAACAAACCAAAACATATAAGCTGATAAAGTGAGAATCATCCAAATCATCAGTTAATCCAATAATCCAAAGGCAATGACAACATTGTAAGCACAAAGATGCAGAGACACCAGACACACACACAAAAAACAAATCACTTTTAAGGCCTTCAGTCTATATCAACAAAAGATGATGACAATTAATCAAATAAGGGATATGGAGTAAATTCACATGATAGAGTCTCTACAAATACATGGTTAAAAAAGAAACATATCAACGCTTTTATTTTTGTTCATCATCTTGAAGTCACCACGAGTTGGCTTTTGGTTATCTCCTTGTAAAGTTGGGCTCCTAAGTTTTAAGTTGGGCCCCTAACTATTTCAGTAGTAGTAGCCCAGCTGGCTCCTGGAGAAAAAAAATAAAGCATATTCCCTGCAGCTGCAATGTTTAATATTTTATATTTTTATATAGTGTGTTTATTATAAATAATTTGTTTTGTCATTTCATAATCAATCATAATCAGTATGAGAGAAGTATGAGAGAAATGTGTGTGAGTGAAGAATGGAAATCATTGTTTAATTATATGCTCTATATGGGCCCTTGATTGGAAAATAAAAAAAATACTTACCTACTTACTTACTATACGCCCACTTTTCAAGCGGGGATATAAAAATTGGAAGACCAATAACTCAAAGATATTAAAAACTGATAGAGAACAAAAAACCAATATGATCTAAATGTAAAGCCAAAATCAGCTACGGACAGAGCTTTGCATGAGGGAGATACTCCTCAGTTTTGGTAACACAATTTACAAAAATTTAGTTATTGTAAGGTTTCAAATAGAATCGGCTTTCGGGTCAGTACCGAAGTACTGACTACTGGGCTGGTGAATACCCTCGGGGACTATTAGTCCACTAGCAGAGGCATCGACCCAGTGGTAATAAATAACTAAATACCGAACTTACTGTGAATTTAATTTCTGCATATGCGCATCTCGACAACTTATGTCTCTTCAGTGCAGATAAAATCTAAAAATTTGGAAGACCATAAAGTAAAAGATATTCAAAAACCGATATAGAACAAGAAACCAATATGATCTAAATGTAAAGCCAAAATCAGCTTAGAACAGAGCTTTGCATGAGGGAGATACTCCTTAGTTTTGTAACAAAATTTACAAAAATTTAGATATTGTAAGGTCTCAAATAGAATGGGCTTTCGGTACTACTGGGCTGGTACAGGATATGTGAATGTATGTGTATGAAGATCAGGATTATAGTATATCTACGCTATGACGAAAAAAAAAGGTACGGAAAGCTCAAAATGTCAATTTTATAACCAAACCCAGTAGCCAGTACTTTGGTGATAGCCTGAACACCGATTTTATTTTAAAAATGTAGAATTACATAATAGTGTGTGTAAAATTGCTGAAATTAGGGTATTTTCTAAAAGATTTGTGCTAATAGACACCAGGTCGGCATACCGATACAGGGTGGAACATCTAACCTAAAAATTGTCTTGTGCTCAATTTCCATGCAGGGCTTTTTCTTCTTTTTAATATTAAAATAAGTCCCCAACCCCTGAAATTTGGAAGATTTCATCGGCGACATCCATTTTGAGAATTTCCGTATAATATTTCCATTGTATACATTATTCTTCATTAGCCTCCTTAAAAAATGCAAAAAAAATACTAGTTGATTTAAAACTCCTCTTTTACATCTTCTGTCTGCCTCTGAACTAAGTAATAAAGAAATTTCTGTTAACTGATTCTAAATCAAAAACATTATTTAAATGCTGAACTTCATTGGGAACTTTTACATATTGGGGGGGGGAATAGATGAATGAGTCCCTTGTGATAGGACCTTCATATTTGGCCTGTATATTGGTCATATAGAACTGGACAGTATTATGCGAATTTCACTGAGGTCAGGTCAAAGGTCAAGGTCACAGAGGTCAAAGGTTAAAATTTAGATTTTGCTATACCTCGTTAATTTCAATTTCATTTTAATTGCTAGAGGTTTGATATTCCATATATGAATAGATCTAATGAAGCTAAGTACAAATCCACCAAAAAAAAAAATTTAGCCTGGTCAAAGATGAAGGTCACTGGGCTTTAACATTGCCTATATTTTGCCAACCAGATGTGATAGGACCTCCATATTTTGCATGTATATT
>MJUU01040119.1:0-43323 GCA_002080025.1 Modiolus philippinarum
TAAGATAAACATGGCACTATTACTGCTCTTATATTTCTGTAGATTTATCCAATAACTAAATATTAACGTACTGTAAATTTAGGGACCAGGCAATATTTATCACAGAGATGGGACCGGTAAAAATGGGCATGGGACACAGATTTTTTTTATACTTGCAAATCCATGGGACAGACATTTTTTTTAAGATTTGATGTCCATGGGACCAACATTTTTATTTTAAAAAAAATATCGTTCCGCCTTTTATAGAAAATATTTTTATTCATATTTTTAACCTGCTATTTTGACTTCCATCAAAAGTTAAAAATTTATGACCATTTAGCATTTAGTGTCCATCATGAATAAACTGCTGCACCAAGTGTGCATGATACGCCCGTCCAATGTCAAGTCGAACTTTATGGCATTGTTGGATCACAACAAAATTTTGATTAAAAATGTGCCTTACCAAGATGTAACAATTAACGAATATCAAATCAAATTTCACAAAGTCCAAGGGCTATAATTCTGTACAAAATCAACCAACTGGAACCAAATTCCAACTTGATCTGTATCTCACCTAGATATACTCACATACCAAATATGAAATTAATATATCAAGAAGTTAAAGTAAAAAGACTCAGGAAACCTATATTTTTCAAAATTTCAATAAGTCCAAGGGCCATAACTCTGTACAAAAACAGCCGACCGGAACCAAATTCAAACTTCATCTGTATCTCACCTAGATATACTCATATACCAAATATGAAATCAATCTGTCAAGCAGTTACAGAAAAAAAACTCCGAAAACCTATATTTCTCAAAATTTCACTAAGTCCTACGGGCAAAACTCTGTACAAAATCAACGGACCAGAACCAAATTCGAACTTGAACTGTATCTCACCTAGACATACTCATATACCAAATATGAAATCAATATGTCATGCAGTTACAGAAAAAAACTCCGGAAACCTATATTTCTCAAAATTTCACTAAGTCATAGGACCTAAACTCTGTACAAAATCAACAGACCAGAACCAAATTCGAACTTGAACTGTATCTCACCTACCGGTAGGTATACTCGTATACCAAATATGAAATCAATATGTCACGCGGTTACAGAAAAAATCTCCGGAAACCAAAAAGTTAACGGACAGACAGACGGAGGGTATACCATAATACGTCGTCTTTTGACCAATGAAAAAGTCCCAGGGCAGAAAAGAACACTGAAGTGATGTTTTTCTGTCTCTGTGGGAGTGTTTTTATGGATTTATAATTATAGTAATCAGACAAAATTCACAGGGCACTATTTTGGCTTACATTAGAACCTCAGCACAGCACTACATTTTAAATTCAATTAATAATAAAAAATTGATGACTTGCCTTTTGTTACAAATTTTACATGAGCATGAGGAGTAAGAGTTGATGTGATGGATTGCATTATGATATACAATATTTATATTTATTCCTCTTTTAAGACATCTCATAAACTTATGAGATATCTCAAAAACTTTATAAGATATCTAAAATACTTCATATTAGATACCTTATAAAAAATATCTTATAAACCTTATTAGATATCTCATAAAAGATATGAGATATATTATAAATGTAAAAATCTAAGCAATACAGGATCCCGCTTATTTGAATTGTTGATAATCAATCATGAGATTAATTTAAAAATGAAATTGTCATAGGATGATTTTATCCCCATTTCCCACAGTAGTCTAGGGTTAGGGAAATGGCTTATGTATTCGGTACCGGTTAAAGTTAAGAATTTTGCCTTTAATACGGTTTATTGAAAGTTGACGGAGGAGCTTGTTACAAAGTCAAAAGAAAAATTTCTTGGCGCAGGCAGGATGAAAAAATCCAAGGACCCCCACACCCAAAAACATTAAAAAATAATAAAATGGTCCATCCCTAAATTGGAGCGTCCAACAACTGTTATGGACGAATCTAAATAATGAGTTATCAAGAAAAAACACAATTTTTCACAAAGCAACCAAGAACGAGCAACTAGGATGGTAATGATTTTTGCAGTCACATATAATTTTGGTCAGCACATCACTTTATTTTATCCTAGTAAATCAGTTATGCACTGTAAGTTAACGGCTAAGTAAATTTGTGAAAAAAGATACCAATAGAAAATATGATACACTCATGAGTGAACATAATACATACTCATCGATAATCTGATATATTATCATGTTCATTAATTTTTTTTTCAACTGCTGCATTACTTCACCGGGGGTATACATGTACTTTAAAGTCAATTAATATTGAAATACAAATGCTCACAAACAAATTGCATATGTCTTATAAAAAGTTAACAGATTTTCTGAAAAATTGTTGTTTTTTAATCAAAAACTCAATTTTTTAAACATGTTAAAATTATTTTACAACATATTTATCCAGTTTAGTATCATATTTAATGTGGAGATCCAGCCAGTGATATTTTATTCTAATTTCAAAATCCAATTATTTAGAAACCAGAATACCAAAACATGGGCTATGGAGGCTGGAGCAAGCTAGTTGACTTTTGTTTTAGACGAATTATAAAATATTGAATTGATTTTGATAAAACTTGATCATATATAGGTGTCATTAATCTTAGGTGCAATTGTACAATGTAAGTTGAACACTACCTCTTATTGATTTTATCTCTTTTCATAGCAAATGTATTCTATCTTAATTCATTATATTTTCACCAATATTTGAACTGTTGAACATTAATGAATTGACAAAAATTGTTGCGCAACTTGACAGACATACATCCGTTAAGGGACTATTAGTCCCTGATCAGAACAAATTCAAACTATTGGGCTGTAACATCTAGAGACAGACTCTTAATACAAAATGAATTAATGAAACTTTCCTGTCAATCTATAAACATATGAAATGTCAATTTCAATGGTGCAGTATACATGGTATAGCTTGCTGATTGTCTTCTGTAGCTATCTCAATGAAGGTACTCTGCTATGTGTAAATATAAATATAGCATGTTAATTACCAAGTACTCAGACAGACACAGATATTTGCATTACAAACAACTTCATTCCATCCCCGGGATTCCATCATCCTTCAGGGGACATTTATGTAGGGAAAACGAAACAAGCATTTTGTATTTTACGAAAGGATATGGAGTAAATGAACATGAGACCATAACACATATGTTAACTGCAACTGCAATAATTTTATTGAGCTGTATGGCCATTTCGGAAACTAATTCCTCATCAGCAGCACTAGAACCCAAAGAAAGGAAATCCTTAATTTCAAAAAAATGTTTAAAATGCATAAAACCAAACGAATCCGAATAATCAGCAATATCAAATATAGCTAAGGACAAAACTACGATGGAGGGAGCTAATCCATAAAACAGACAATTACCAAACTCTAAACAGAGCATGACAGCAAACTTCAATTATTATAAAGCTTTCATCTAAATCATTAAAGATGCCATTTAAAGTAAGACTAGTAGGTTATAACTTTTGAAAATGAATTTGGAATTAAGCAATAGTTGATCCATCTGATTTGGTAATGTACCAGTAACATGCATTTATACATACAGCAATATATTTTGAGCAGAGTTTAATATAGATTTTTAAAATACTTTTTAGAGTCAAAATAAAATTTTACCAAAAATCAAGAAATAAACACATTAGACATTCTTCTTACTAAATTGCTGATCATACCTGCTAAATAAGTTACAAAAATGTTTGATTTTTGCATTTACAAATTTGGGTTTTTTGTGCAGTAGGATGGTCAGTTGTAAGAAATTCTATAACTTTTTTAAATTGTGCCTGATTGACTTGAAATTTGGTGTTTATCTCAGATAATCATTACTCTTGCAAGAAACAAAATATATAAAAACAGTAAGGAAAATGGTTGTTTTTAAAATAAAAAAAACATTTTTAATGTGAATTAAATTGTGTATAAATTAGGCTGAAATCCTATTTTGTTTCAAATTAAAATTAAATTGCCATTAAAATATAGGATGGGACATTTACTTTTTAGACGACTTGCGGGTTGGGACAAATATTTTTTATCCAACAAAAGAGAAGGGACGTGGATTTTTTTTTTTTTTTGCTTGGAGCATTGTTTTGTACCGGTTCCATGCCGGTCATAAATATTGCCTGGTCCCTTAGTGCCCGGAGACAACTTGTCTCCCAGCAGTGCATGTCAAATGAAAACACTTGAGAGAGTATAAACCGAAAGATTTACAAAAGCTGAAAGAGATCAAATACCCAAAATGGTCTAAATGGAANGTATTCAGTAGACACTTTTCTTCCCCATCCTTGTCATGTATTTTTAGGGATTTTGCCCCATATACATTTACTTCATATCCCTTTATTTGCCATTATAAAAGGGTCACTAAGATAAACATGGCACTATTACTGCTCTTATATTTCTGTAGATTTATTCAATAACTAAATATTAAAGTACTGGAAATTTTAATAGTGCCCGGAGACAACTTGTCTCCCTGCAGTGCATGTCAAATGAAAACACTTGAGAGAGTATAAACCGAAAGATTTACAAAAGCTGAAAGAGATCAAATACCCAAAATGGTCTAAATGGAAAGCTAAAATCAGCTGAGGACGGAGCTCTGAACGTATCAGATGTTCCTTAGATTTAAGAAAATTTCAAACAAAAAGAAAACTTGAAATCATTTTATCAAAAAATCATTGAAATAATTTCAATAAAAATACGGCAAAAATAAGAAACAGAATTTCTTCAATTTCTATCAATTATATTGAAATTAATAAGGAAATATCAATTTGAAAGTAACTGTAAATTTAGTTTTCGCAGATGACAATTTGGCAACTTATGTCTCTTCCTTGCAGGTTAAGTCAAAACACATTTCAAAGAGATAACCAAATTATGTTTAACACTTAATAGAAAACAATGACCAGTATGACCAAATGGAAAGCCAAAACCAGCAAGTACACGGCTTTGAACGAAGGAGAAATTCTTCCATAAAACAAAATTTACATATCACATAACACAAAAATATAATACCACATAACGTATTACAAACATGGGTATAGAGAGAGAACAGTGTATGTTTAAAATTTGAAAGAGAACAAATTACAATAGGATCAAATTTATCTGAATGCAGAGCTTCTGAAAAGGAGATACTCCTTTGTTTTATACAAAATTAATAATTAAAGCGTTTAGTTGATTTTTTCGGAGTAGGCTTGATACCCCTTATATTACAAGTAAATGTATCCCTTTTTATTTCATTGATGAAAATGTTAAACCTTTCTATAAGCATTCAATATTCAATGGTCGTATCTATATAAACAGGATTTCATATTTTAGAACTTAGAACCCGCCAAATTTTTACACGTTATAAACACTTGCATCAAAAACTCCTATTTGGATTTTCAAAATATTTTGCTTATCTTGTTCTCTAACCAAAGCTTTTCAAAACAAAAAGCAAGGGTTTTCACTGTGATAACAAATGTTCTGAAATTCATATATCCTTTAAAAGATATTTTATACAACGGTTTAAAGAACATTTGAATTTTCCATGCATTTTATCAAAAGAACCTCACATTTAGATTGAACTCTATGAAAAGTTTAGTTTTGTTGTTTGCGATTTTTTCTTCACTGAATTGCCAAATTCATTATACTAACCTAGTTATCGTCCAATTTATTTCTGCCCCATAACTGCAAGAAGCTGTAATACTGATTTATCTAATCAGATTGAACAGTACTCGGAAAATTCAACATTGCACTATATATTGACCGCAAAATAATCACATTTACATCAAAAAGATTTTCCTGGTTACTTTTTTTCCTCTCCAATCGCTGACTACACTAAATGAGTAGCTAGCGCGCTTAAACTATCTCCTACATATTCATTTTATTTCACGGAGATGTATCCATTAAAATGGGTTATGCGAATTAGAGGCCATCCTAAACTTACTATGAGGTATGGGCAATGCTCATTTTTGAAGGCCTCAACAACAAGAATAAAGTTTCTGTTCCATGACTTAGGGCATGAAATTTGTCTCTTGTGCATGTACTCTATATCTTTTAAAAGTATTCTGATATTGCGCTTCCTTGGTTTTTAAATTCAAACAAATTAAAATTGAACAAAATCAAATCACACGATAAAGACCAACTTGGGGTTTATGATATCTGTATTGAAATCAGGCTATAGTAAACGTTGTGTTCAAATGAAGTCGGAAAAATGTTCTCTTGCTCATGAAATGCAGCAGAGAAACCATCTTTGCAATGTTCCCTTTTATTTATAATATATTTGGGTGAAGAGAGTATCACATGCAAAAGATTGGAAGAACGTGAAGTAGTACGTCAAACAATTCTGACGTTGTCTCTGGTGTTCACACACCATTAGCGGGAATAAAGAATGAATGCTTTTTGTTTTTTTTTATCAAATAACACGATCACATATAATTTACAAACTTCTTTTCTTCACATACGACTGCAAAACTAAAAGATTATGATTATAAACGGGGAGGTGGACACAAACATTCATTTCCTTATACAATAATAATTTTCTTATTCATATTCTGTAAGTTTATATCTAAATATCTTTAAAGGATATCGGTATAAGGACATGGAGGATTTCATCTGATTTCAACCTATTTTTTATTTCGTCGTACATGCCCTGCTTTAGTTTCGAATTATGCTTTCGCTTCACATTTTTAATGTCTTTCCATTTTTCTAAATGACCATCATCATGAGGCTTTCGTTCACTTCATAAAACTCATAATAGGCGTTATACAACTCCAAAATATTATAATTATTGTTCGTACTCCCAACGTTTACACAACGAAATGTGCAAACAAAGCCAGCAATCTCTACTAGCTTTCCTAACAGTGTAACATTTCATAGCTTTAATTAAATCAAAGACAAGTGAAATGTTATCTCTTTATTGTATATTTTTAATGATATAACACAGAATTTACTTCAAATGTTTTTATTTTTTCTTAAAGCTAGAATACTAAGATCAAAGCTTTTAAGGGTTATATTTGTATTACTAAATTGGAATGCTTCAAAAATCGAATAAAAAAAAAGAAAAGGAGGAATCTAAAGTTAAAAAGCAAAAAAACAACGCGGCAATTAATATTTTTATACAAATGAACAAAAAGGTACGAAAAATTATACCACTAGCAGGTATAACCCTTACAATTGGGACATCATCAAGTGTAGACATGATCTGCACCACACATGGCATCCGTCACACTCTAATGAAAATGGATAGCACACTGCCAATGAGTAGTCCGGTTTTGTCATAGTTGGTGTATGTCAGTTCGGTAATGGACTGTGAATCCACTCAAAGATATCTTTTCTCTTTTGTGAAATGTAAACATTGTACGGATCTGTCAATTCATAAGGATGCCACTAAAACTTCCGAAGTGACAACGCAACGCTGATTGAATATAACACTGCTTAATTAGTTTTTTTAGATAGTAATTATTATTATTATTATTTTTTTTTTTTTTTTTTTTTTTTTTTTTTATTTAATTATGGTAAACAGAAAACTAAAGATATATTATATTTAAATGGTTTAATATAATCAAATGAACTTGGCATTTATTTAGATCAGCTTAAAAAATGTGCTTTCTGTCATAAAAAAATCAAATGACCGCCATTTTCGCAAAATATGTCAAAATTTCAACTTTGTCGGATTTCAACGAAATGAACTTCTAGGAGGTTGTTAATGAGATGGAATCAGCAAATTGGTTTTCTGGGAAGACCTCAGCTATTGCTTGAAATTGCAGATCTGATTTCTTTTTGTGTTTCTTAGTTTTTCTCCATTTTTTAACTAATCAAATTTTAAATAAATCATTAATAAAATGAATCTCTTATCAATATACATCGAAGATAAAGCAAATACTGACTTTTGCCTCCAGTTGATTTAGCTGCTAAAATAAGATAAGACGTTTGTAATAAGAATTAAAAGGAACAAGGTTTACGAAAAAATAGACTATAGCTCTAAAGTTGTATTCCTTGTTGGTCAAGGATAAAAATATATTTTTCCACAATTTTCATCCAACCTTTTTTACTGTCATATGTTCTAAAATTAGTAGACGTTTTTTGGAAGACTGGCTTGATGTTTTTTAATTCATTACTAAAATATTATTAGTCGATACATCCTACAATAGGAAGTAACTTCCATACAGCAAATGGATATTAAAGTGTTCTAAGAAAAATATTCAAGTACACGATAAAAATAACTTGTAATTGATATAAAGATTTGACCTTATCAGAATGAAGATGGCTTAAATCGCCTAATGACATACGATTATCGGTGGGAAAAGGTAACCGGCTAATATTGCATGAAAACAGCCAGAAGAGGGTGATACTGGCAAAAATCCTAAAAAGAAAAATAATACCTTTAAAAATGCATCTAATTGTGCTTAAAAATATTTCTACATCTTTATGAGAAAAAATGAATTTTAGAAATCTGGATTGGAAAAATTGATTGTAACTGTGCAGATATGACACTGTAAACGACAGGGATTACTTGCCAGCACCTGAATAGAAGACCATGCCGTGAAGATAAAATACCTTAAAAGGACATCCCTACATAGTATAATGATAGGAAAATAAAACTTGTAAGTGCAGCAGAATGTCACCTGAAATCACTTGTAAGCATTGTTATAACCAAAATACCACCAGTAATTGAGGACACGGGTCTTTTTCCCTTTGCAACCAAACATTTGGTCAATTCATACGATGCAAATTCTGGATCTAGAAGAACTTCATTTGCTTTGCATGTCTCTACTTTTTTTAAATGGGGAGTGGACTTATTAAGAACCGACGGCATTTGTCCTTTTCAAAATAACATCACAACTTGGTCAGTCTTAAAAGGACAGCATGTGCCAAACAAAAAAAACACTTTTAGTGTTGAATAAAACCTCCTAAGAAATTGCATTAACACCCTAGCTACATCTACAGCAATCTGAAAAGTCATAAAGCATTATGTGATATCAAGCAGCAAACAAATTATGTTGATGCTAGAAGGATCAAAGACAAACAAAGTGATAGTAATCAGGCCTTACATCAACTTGTCAGAAAAAGCAACAGAAGAGTTTGTCATGCCAAGTTACAATTGTATGAAATCATTTCAAAACTCTATACATACAAGTAAATTTATGCTCTATACCTTATATTAAAATCAATATGAAATAGAAGAAACATGCGGATTTCGAAGTTTTACTGAATATTTATGTTATAACAAACCGAAAATGTAGTGAATTTGAGCTCTGTTGACAGTCATTTCGAAAATTTGTCTGCCTTTAATTCACAGTAACCTCGGTGTTTTGTTATTTGTTACCACTTGGCCGATGCCACTGTTGGTTGACTGATAGTCCCCGAGGGTATTCACCAACCGAGTAGCCAGGACTTCGGTGCTGGCCCGAAAACCGATTTTATTTGAAAATTTGCAATATCTTAATTTAAGAAAATATTGTTAAACCTAAGGAGTATCTTTCTTTTGCATAGCTCTGTCCTTGGCTTATTTTTGCTTTACTATTTAGATCATATTGGTAATTTTGTTCTCTAGAAGCTTTTACACATATTTCGGTTGATGGATATCCATTTTTTTTTATTTTATCTGCACTGATGAGACATAAGTTGTCGAAAATCGCATATGCCGAACCTAAACTCACAGTAACCTCGGTGTTTTCTTTTTTGTTTCCACTGGACCGATGCCACTGCTGGTGAATGTTAGTCCCCGGGGGTATTCACGAATCAAGTAGCCAGTACTACGGTGGTGGCCCGAAAACCAAATTTATTTGAAAATTTGAAAAAGCTTAATTTAAGAAAATTTGTTAACCTAAGGAGTATCTCCTTCTTGCATAGCTCTGTCCTTGGCTAATTTTGGCTTTCATATTTTTATCCTATTAGTAATTTGTTCTCTAGAAGCTTTTACACATATTTCGGTTGATGGATTTCCAAATGTTTTGATTTGATCTGCACTGATGAGACATAAGTTGTCGAAATGCGCATATGCTGAACCTAAATTCAAAGTAACCTCGGTGTTTTGTTATTTAATGCAGTTCTGATCATCAATTTATAATGATAAACGAGCAAATTATAAACTGTGAAAGTACTTTTATTCCTAGACATCAATTTTCATGGTTTTCATAAAAATCGCTGTTTCGCGTGGTCTCAAAGTCCTTACATTAAAACTCTATGGAAAAATTTTTAGCGAACCACGAAATCCACGAAAATTGGAGCCCCACGAACAATAATACTTCCACAGTACGTTTAAAAGCTGATACTCAACACTAAAGAGCCAAAACATCTCTAATTTGAAATAAAAAAATAAGCCTCCTATAAGTTTGATTCAACTCTGAGCGATTCTGACATTTTTAGGAACATTGAAATACTTCATTGAACTGCTTCATGTGAGTGAAATGTAACAACCCTCTTAGTACTTTAGGTGGAAATGCCATTATAAAAAAAAGAAAATTAAACAGAACTAAAATAACAAATAGAAAAAACTTACCACTATCATCAAAATAATTTGAACCGCAAAGTGAACCGTCTTTTTTGTAGTTAATCAGTGTGCATAAACCTTAAGTGAGAAAGGTATTACATAAGTATTCTGTCATTCACACCAATGTCAATGTTATCCAAATATACATTGTCAATATTCCTAGACGTGAACTCTTTTTTTTCAAATTTACTGCTAGATAAAAAATCAAATGGAAAAACATTCCAAAATCCCCAAACTATTTCTGAGATTATTTTTTCATATTTTATGAGGCTTAAGATGATTTGAAGGAAAGTAAAATACTGATAGGACCACTGACCTTTAACATTAACACCTATACCATTATTGATTTACACCAACAATAAAGTATAGACAAACAATATAAATACATATATTCATTTAACGATTTGATTTATTTGTTCAATACATTAAAATTTTATTTTGTTAAGAATTACCCAACCTGCTCCATTTAAGTCTAACACTATTAGGAAATCAAATTTTCCTTAAGTGGCGTCATTTTAAAGTCAGCCATACATCCAATGAAATTATATGAATATATATAAATGATATCAATATATGTAATTAATCAACAAAGAGGGAAAACATCAAACGATGTTATAGGCTTGAAGTAAACTAATGACAAATATCACATCAATGCAATTTTTTAAAGGTTGAAAAGCCTTTGTAAGAGAGTATATCCCCCCATTCTGGATACACCGGAAAACGAATGTCGAAGCAAGAAAGAGGAAAGGGCGATTCTAAAATCATATATCCAAAATCATGGCAATTTATAATTCATATCAAAAACGAATGGAGATAGTACGAAAAAGACAAAAGGAACAAGAACGCCACATAAATAGAGCACTAGCAGTGTGAACCCTACAAAAACTGGGGTATCATCAGGTGCTCCGGAAGGGTAGGCATGATGTGCTCCACGCATAGCACCCGTCACACTGCCAGTGTGAAAGGTCCAATTTGCCATTAATGAACTCTGGGTATACCAAATGGTATGTATTCTCATTTGTGAAATAGAAACATTTTAACGGTTTGTTAAATTGTAGTGTCGATCGTAAAACTTTTGTAGTGACAATTGCAACAGTGACTGAACATACCCTTGATGTATAAGTTTTTGAGACAGTTATTTCGCTCTGTTGACAAAATCGCTGTACAAACTACAGACCAGGCAATAGTGCAAGAGTTGTGAAATGTATACGCCATTCGCCGGAGATGTGGGAATATTGCTCCTCAAAAACGGGAAGTTCACTTTTGGAAAGTCGAAATCATCACGCTTGTCGTAAAGTTTTGTTTTCAGACGCCAAGAGTTGTCAATGTAGAGGTATAGTACAAGGTATGATGCTGATAATGGTGTATCAGTGGTCTCTTTAATTTCGAGTTCATTTGGGTATATAAAATGAAGGCTGTCCTTAAATTGAGGATTTTTCAATGAAAGAACATCATCTATATAACGGAAATTGAAATTAAAGGACTTGAGTAGCTTATTGTTTTTTTTCTGAACTAGCATTTGTATAAACCTGGCTTCATACGAATAAAGGAATAAATCTGCTAAACGTGGCGCACAATTAGTCCCCATAGGTATCCCTATCGTCTGCTGGAAAACTTGTCCTCCTAATTCTACAAATATATTACCAATCAAAAATTCCAGCGTTGCGATGACATCTTCTCTGTATACTTTTTGTGTGAATCAGGGTGATGTTTCACAAAATAGGCCCCATCTTTACCTATCACTGAATACGAATATCTTTTTCTACCCTTTTTAGTAGAGAAGGGCTGATGTATTAAATCCCGGAGTACTGACTTTAGCTTATCGTGTGGAAGAGTAGTATAATTAGTAGAAAAATCAAATGTTTTGACACTGTTGCAGTGGTTGAGTTCAGTTGAAAATATATACTTTAATAAGTCTTTGAGATTCCGTATCTGATTCACTCCACTTGTTGATTTTACTTTATCACTATATATTTTAGGCCATCTTTAACTGCAGTAAATAATGAAGTTTGGGGCTTAGAAAGGAATTTAGTTGTGCATTTGGTAGACCCAGCAATGTATCTCTGTTTGCAAGGGCATATTTTATGTAATTTAGGTACCCAGTAGATACAAGATTGATTCCAAAGGTTTGTGATTGTTTAGTATGTCCTCCCTTGGTATGGTGGACTCAGCACTGTGGCTTCATTTGGGGCATATTTTGAACTTGACCATTTGAGTTCATGGACTCCATGGACTTCAAAGTCGAATCATTCTGTACTATTCTTCAAATTTTGTTTGTTTTTTTAAATCAAAAATAGACTCTGGGCTTCATCTCTAAATTTGGTCTTTCTCTTGACTCAAGGGGGATGTTATACCCTCTTGTAATAAGTAGTGGAAAATAAAGGCGGAGATAATTTAATATTTTAAGCATATAATAATGTATATAACAACCATAGGGTTCTACTACACAAAACAGTCAATGAAGTTTGCCGCTTTTACGAATTTAAAAAAATGTCCGGAGGGGTAGTATACCGACACTCGTATCTACAGATTCATGTAACGCATACAACTATGAAATTACAAGAACTCCTCATGTAATGAGACTCACAGGGTAAGCATCTTGCAGTACCAGTCATGTGAGAAATGATATGTTCAAAGTTAAGTCGTTGCCAAAAAATGTAGGATCCAAACGTTTAGATGAATGGCTAAATCAGAACTTGCTGTAAATTTAGTTTCTGCATATTGCCATGTCCACAACTTATGTCTCATCAGTTCAGATAAAAATAGATATTTGGAAAACCATAACTCAAAGATGTTTCAAAACAGACAGACAATAAATAATGAATTGGTCTAAATGGAAAATCAAAATCAGCTAAGGAAAGAGCTTTGCACGAGGGAGATACTCCTTTTTTTAGTTTTCAACAAAATTTACAACAATTTAGATATTGCAAGTTTCGAATTAAATCGTTTTCGGAAACGACTCAATGCTTGATTAAGCCAAATGTAAAAACGTACGTCGCGAGTTGCGAGACTACTTTCCTTATAATGGTCAACCGATGAAACTTGTGTGAACCCCCTATTTAAATTTCTAGAAATTATTCCTTAAAATGAGTAATAAAAATTCCTTCATTACAAAAATATTACATACAAAGAGTACAACAATTTGCTCACAATTATGCTCGATCATAAAACCGTGATATTATCAGTACAAAATACAAATTACAGGTGCTACAGACTTTATTTTCCAATATCATCAGTTCAAACTTTAAATATTTTACGAAAGGATATGGGGTAAATGAACATGAGACAATAACACATATGTTAACCCCAACTGCAATAATTTTAATGAGCTGTATGGCCATTTCGGAAATTAATTCCTAATCAGCAGCACTAGAACCCAAACAAAGGAAATCCATAATTTCAAAAAAATGTTTAAAATGCATAAAACCAAACGAAATCCGAATAATCAGTATTCAGTAATAAAAGTAAACAAATTATTTTTGAAGTGTCATAGAAGGCACATCCTATTCGGGATTTTAATTTTCTGACCATTTCAACGTTCTTTTCATTTTCTAGTGTGATTAACATGCTAGGTTATGGGATTTTACTTTCAGGGGTAAATCACCTCAATTCAAAATTTTTATCTTATATTTAAATACTTAAATGAATCACTTACTGTCGTTTCATAACATAACTAGGATGGTGTTTATTTCGCTGAACTTGATAACTCTTTATTTAGGGGCCGTTGGGTGTGGGGTTTCCTCGCCGTTCATTAAAGATCTAATTTTGACTTTGAGTTGTTATTACTCCCCTTTTGGTCGTTGTCTCTGTGATACATTTCTCTTTTCCCTTCTTTTTTTATATTTAAAACCTGTATTCGCATATGGTATTAATGTTTAGATATTAGAAAAACAGAAGGGAAACGGGGAATGTGTCAGAGACAACGACTCAAAGGGGAGTAATAACAACTAAAAGCCACCATAGCATCTTCAATGAATGATGGGGAACCCCACACCCAACGGCAGGTCGGAGTCGGCCCCTAAATAAAGAGTAGTCAAGTTCCGCGAAATAAACATCATCCTAGACTCCTATAGACATAAAGTAAACTAACTAGAAAACAGGCAAGACACACGAAGGCTTAATAAATTTCCTGACTTAGGACAGGCGCAAACCTGCTGTGGTGGGGTTAAACTAGTTTTATTGGGCCCAAACCTTCCCCCTATAGCCAATGTGATAAATAAGAATATAATATTAACAACAGTAAAATTCAGTTAGTAACAAGAATGAGTCAATTGTGAAAGATTAAACTGAAAGAACTAAATATACGGGCATAAACGACTACTAGCAGTTAACTGACATGCCTGCTCCAGACCCATTACCAACTGACAAATTAAGTCATTTACCCTCAGTACACAGCTTCCACCAAGATCCCTTCCTATGAGACAACGGCAGTAGAATACCGAAGGAAGAAGAGAAGCGAAGACTACAAAAATCGAAATCCGAAGACATGGCAAAAACGGCAACAGAGAATAACAAAGACAAAACAAGGACGTGAGACAGCCACAAGCACGGAAATAAAAAGACGACATTAAAAACTAAGGCACACATAGTGTGAACTCCCATGAAGAGTTTAGCATAATGCATATACCGGAATACATAACCCGTGTCCATGCAATACAGATTTTAGAAATTTAGAATGTGTTTAGTTAAAATGCAAAGACCCTATAAAAAACCAATGTAAATACCAAAGAATGCCATACGTAATGACTTGACGACAATGCCGTCATTATAACCAAAACTTCAAAATAGATATAAAGCACCCCATTTAATGCCTTGCTATACAAACTAACAATTTTGGAAACTATCGTACACGTCGTATATTTGAACTTTACATATGACTTCGACTCAGTGTCTCATCGTTGCAGATATATATTATGTATGACACCAAAACGAAGTGATTTTACGAAGATATTCAAAAGCAACTAAGTGTATAACGTGACACGAAACACCAACTAAGAACACAATTTTCCCGAGAGAGGTTCAGGTTCCAAACAGAAATACAACACTCTGATACTTAAAAGAACTTACTTAATATTCGGTTTTAGCAACGAGTGTTTACGCATTATAGCATGTTCCCTCTTTTATTATATTACATGTTTTAAACGCCAACGCACGACTTACATTGCATAAAAAACGCCTAAACAAATGCAACCTCTGGCAAATACTTTTGACTTAGGGCAGCAATAAGAGAGTGCATCGTTTATGTTTTGTTCCCTATTGAAAAAAAAACTTATCCCAGACCTTAAATTCAAATTTAAAGACTGGTTAATAGACGTATATATAGCTTATGTTGATACAATAAACCTGTTAATGACAGAATCCCCATATTAAGATATTAAAGGTGGTAGACTGCATGGAGCATTACCAATTGTTTAAGGTCTTCCAAACGTTTAGATTTTATATGCACTGAAGAGACATAAGTTACCGAAATGCGCATATGCAGAAATTAAATTTGCAGTAACTTCAGTATTTAGTTATTTCATACACAGATATTCTTACATGTACAAGTTTTAATTGCTTGATTAAGTCATATGATAAAACGTCAGACAGTTTATTTTAGCGGTCACCCGATGAACCTTGGTGCTTATTGCTAATCAAATGTCTAGGAATTATTCCATTAAATGGCTAATAGAAAGAACGTCATCGCAAAAAACGTATGAAAGGGAAAATGAATTTGTTCACAAATATTGCTATAAAACCGTGATTATCAGTACAATATACAATTGGTACAGACTGTACCTTTTTCCAACACAATCAGTTGAAACTACGTCAACATCAAATTATATTTGAGTTTTCATAGATAACACAATCATTGCTTTAATAACAAGCAAGCTTATGAACTTGCAACTCCTCCCTTTAAACCTTTTTACAAGTCTTTTAATATTTTAATGAATCATGGTCGTTTCACGACATGTTTCATACAGTGAATTTGTGGAAAGAGCAAAAGCACTGTCACAAAAACTGCTGAGTCAGGGGTATGTTCAGCCGTTGTTACTTTCGTCCGTTCAGTAATTCTATGGCCGTCACCACGACATCATAGATAGATTTAATATGTCAGTGTCACAAATGAAATCTGACATTTTCAGCTAGATTCACGTCTTCTCGGATTTGACATTACCGGTTTTGACTTTACCCTGGATTGACCCACTGACAGTGTGACGGGTGCTGTATACAGAGCAGGACATGCTTACCCTTCCGGATCTCCTGATGTCACCCTCGGTTTTTAAGGAGGTTCACACTGTTAGTGCTTTTGTTCTTTGTGTTGTCTTCTTGTCTTCGTAAGTGATGTTTGTGGTACCGATTTGTCCTCGTAATTGTCTGATTACTATAGAGACCTACAAAAACTTTCCAATTTTTACCTTGGTACTGTTTTGAGGGTTAGAGCAGTAACACGTACTACGGATTTAAATCGCTTTTGTCTACGGGTTAGAAAATGACATGATCCGATCAGCTACCAAACAGATCTTTCAAAACCATTAATACCTCACTGACTGTGTGACGGGTGCTGCATGCAGAACAGGACAAGCTTACCCTTCCGGGGAACCTGATGTCACTCTGTTTTTTTAGAGTTCACACTGTTAGTGCTTTAGTTCTTTGTGTTGTAATCGTAGTGTTCGTGTGTTTAGTGGGCATGTAGTGTCTTTGGTCTTCCGTCTTCTGGTGTTCTTGCTTTTGCTTTGTCTCTGGACTTTGATTTGTTTAATTTCGTGCTTTGTTCCTTCGGTATTCTACTGCCGTTGTTACAAAAAACCCTGTATTCGCATCTGTATTTTATCTTTAAGTAGTGAAATACAAAAAATACAAGCTAGATGGAAAGCGCAGAACAACTTTTTTTTAAAGTGTTATATATTTGAGATTAGGACACTCGGGGTCTAATCACTGCAGATATATATGGATCTTTCTAAATTACGTTTTGTCTATATCCTTTCAAGATTGTAGAGTAGGAGTTAGTGGTCTACCTGTATTGGGTTTTATTTGTTTGTTTATTATACTATAGGAAAACGGGATTGAGAAAGGGGAGGTGCCCATAAACCGGTTTAACCCTACCGCTAGTGCCGGTAACAAGTTCGGCTTTCCCGAGTTCCTTTCGTTGTTTATGTTTGTCTTTTGTCATTTAAGTGTTTATCTTATGCAGTTCCCTGGTGGATTGTGGCATGTGATCGGAATATTCGGCCATTGTAAGTGTTTCTGTTATCTTTTCTTCATTAATACCATATATGTTTAGATGTGTTTCTATGTTTATGAGACCCAAACGAAATAATTTTATGAAGTAATACAAAAGCGAAAAAGTTCGTAATGTTCGTGTGTTTAGTGGGCATGTAGTGACTTTGGTCTTCCGTCTCCTGGTGTTCTTGCCTTTGCCTTGTCTCTGGACTTTGATTTGTGTAATTTGTGTATATGTTTATGAGACCCAAACGAAATAATTTTATGAAGTAATACAAAAGCGAAAAAAGGTCAATAATGCAGCACAGAGCAACAACTAATATAAGCACAGAGTTTGCAAGAGAGAACTTTTTAAGAGAAATACGATCCCCCGATATATAAAGTAGAATTTCTCACTCGACAGTCGGTTTTCAGCAACATATGTTCACGCATTATGACATGTGTCCTCTTCTTATATTATCAAACACCAAATTATAGCTTAGGGGAGAAGACCTGGGTAAGCCTAAAAATTTCTACTCGTTTATTTCTTTAACATGCACAGTATTAAAACTATACATGTTAATATAAACTTTAAGCAATTTTCAACACTTTTACATTTCCGCTTTTATATTTTCATCATTTAAACATCTTAATGAATTAGGTAAAATAAAATAAATACATATAGAATGGTAATTTTCATGACAAAATAAATAAATAATACGGGATCTTTTAGTCGTATTCACTCCGGAAACAAATCTATTATTATACGAAAAAAATCAATACATCAATACCTTGAGAGGGAATCACTACTTAATGAGAACTGTTGAGTTAAGGGTGGTTTATTGAATCTGTTATAGCTCTTAATGTTAATTATTTTAGTGAATCAAAATTCAGTTAAAGAGTTGTCATGAAGGGATAATCATAAGTAGACACTTCAATTTCATAAATTTTTTTTTTTTATGTGATATATATTTAATTCAGTAGGCCAAGAATCCAGTTACTCCGTCTTACTGGTATCGTGAGGCGATTGTTTCCACCTTCAATTACACGAGAGTTCCTATCTCGAAAGTCCCGTATTTGATTGGGGAAAAATATTACAATTTCGAAATCTCTATAATACCTATTTTTTCTATTTTTTAGTTTATTTTAGCATTAGAAAAGTTAAAAACACAAAGTTATCTCACCCATACCAAAGGTCTTCTCCCATAAATTGCATATAAATTTCCAAACAAGTTCAACCACTTGCAAATATTTCTGACCAGACAACGGTGAGAGAGTATAGTTTTATGTTTTGCTCCCTGCTGAAAAAAAAATGTCCCCGAGATGTAGTGATTTGAACCTTCAATTTCCCCCATGCATAGCTATGTCAATTGCTGAATTTTGGCTTTTCTGTTTAGATCCTCTTGGTTGTTTGTCGTCTTTTAGCTTTAACATCATTTTTTTGTTGCACAACGTCATCAAAAAATATTGTTAATCGAATATATTTGTTTCGAAATGTAATTACTGCTGTTGCGTAAATCAAAATTTAATCCCTGAATATATGCACTTCAAATATATTGGTTGATAGTACTAAAACGACATTGATTCAACATGCCTGTTGATATTCGCAGGTTCAAAGGGAATTATAGTTCACATAACGAGAAAGAATTGTATATCGCTGGATATCAACTAGAGTTATGTAATTTCAATATAAAATAAACGGGCCTTTGGCAAGTTTATCATATTTGAAATCACATAAAGAAAGTTGATATCCAGCAATATACAATTCTTTCGAGTTATTATAACGAGTTCTCTTATGATTTTCATAAATAAATGCAGTAAGTGTTTTGTGCCGAACTGCTGTTCTGTGTTAACTTGCTTGTGACGTTGCTGTTTTTGTTTAGTAAAACAACACTGTTACTAGGCAACGTTAATCATGGCAAACGAGATCTCACTGTGGACCAACAGAAACCTCGAAAAAGTGATAAAACATCATGCGTGATGTGCTATTACTTGTCGCTCAACCAATGAAATTCACGCTAGTTCATATCTAACTCCAGCTTCAAAGTCTTGTTGTGTACCACAAAAACTATTCGTGCAAGGAATAGGTAATGAGGTTGAATCATAAGAGAAGGGGAAATTATGCATGAAGCATGATTTATTTATTTCATAAATATTCAAATAAGTTTTAATTTCAATATAATTGAGGTCATTTTTTTTTACAAATCCGGATCAAATCTGTATTGTCAGCAAATTCAACTGTCAGAGTTTAACACAATCTCGTTTTTTTTTAATTTTTTAACAGATAATGTGTAATCAGAAAGGGTAATCGTCTCAACTGTGAGTCACGTGAAAATATGTGCATACAAGATGCATTGTCAAAGTTTAAATGCACTTTTAAAAGGGGCATTGTTTACGTCATTAGCTATAGGAATGAGATGCTAGGGCGTAAAGATAACCATTAAATGTTGACTTAACAGTGCTTAATAAATTTTATAATATTTAATATGGAGAAATTTAAGTACAGCATTAGATAGTATAGTACTAGACTTTGACATGTAATAGATAAATAAAATGATGACATAATGTGAAAGTACTGATTGATAGTGGATTTCGTGGTTTGCTATAAATCACGAAATTAACTTCCACTTAGTTTTTTAATGGAATTTGAAACGATTTAAGTACCCAAGAACAAGTGGTATTTATGAAAACCACGAGTAAAAATATTTCTACAGTATATCAATAAAGTATTGTACAAGGAGGAATAAAACGTTGATAAAAAGATAATCATAGTTAACATCATAAAAAAAAAATCAAAGGTCGTGTCTCCAGAAAAAAAAAGACGAAAAAGGGAAATCTACAATAAAAAATTTTTAAAAAAAAACACACTACAAACTGAAATCAAGACATAGATAAAACGAATGGACGAAAATTAAGTAGAGCGCTACAAAACTAAAGCGCTGTCAGAGTGCACACCAATAAAAACTTAAATATCATCAGGTGATCCGGAAAGATAAGCATCCTCCACGAGTGGCATCCGTCACAATGCCAACTAAATGTGCGTTTTTCGGTCAGATTCATGTTTGTGTCTTTTTTTATTATATATTATTTTGGTTTTTTTTTGTTATAATACTCGTGTCTCCCTCTCTTATTTCGAATTTATTGGTAAAAAGGATATTTATTGGTAAAAAGGATATCACTGCCCTTAATTTTTTAAACTTTTTTTACTCCTTGTGACAAATGGTTTAGATAACTGGCTACAGTAAGTAATTAAATTGACCTGAAGAGAGACATAGGTTGTCGAAATGGTAATATGTAGTAAAAAAACAAATATGTACAGTTACTTCGGTATTTCAACTTTGTTGTGTTTTATTAAAAGCAAGAATTATAAGAGCATATAAACTGGTGGATAGTCCACATGCCAGTTGTCAGCTATATTTTGAAGTGAAGCTGCGAAATTAAAAAGCGAAACGATAACTGGAAAAGTACAGTTCAGTGAGAATGTAACAAGCATGATAACAGGATTAATAGCAGAAGTAACTGATTCAGACATCAATTTACTATTCCTGTCATCGGTAAACAACTCTAAAAAACTAAGTTCCATTGGCCGTGTCAGAAATCTTTCCCAATGGATAAATAAAAAACAAAATACCTGAGTTACTGTGAGTTTAGTTTCTTCATGTGGCCACTTCGACAACTTATGTGTATCTTCCCTGCCGATCAAACCAAAACAGTTAGAAATCCAAAAACCGAAGTATGTGTAAAGCTGATGGACAACAAATTATCAATAAGATCTAAATAGAAAAGCAAAACCAGTTAAGGACAGAGTTATGCAAGAGAGTTACTTCTTAGCTTTAAACAAGATTTTCTTGAATTAAGATATTGGAAGTTTAAAAAAAATTGATTTTCGGTCAAGCACCGAAGTACTGGGTACTTGGTTGCTGAATACCCTCGGGGACTCATAGTCCACCAGCAGAGTACCAGTGGTAATAGATAACAAAATGCCGAAGTTAATATGAATTTAGTTTCAGAATAAAAGTTTCAAAATGCCTGTTTTCCTTCTTAATGTGTTCCTCTTCGAATGCATAATTTAGAGGTCAAAAATTCGAACAAACAACATAGCAAAATGTTCTACCAAAAACGAATTGATTACAATTAGAATTTTGTCATATAATCTCCAAATTTCTCTGTGTTTTAGGTCATTTATCTTGTATTTGATTTCTTAAGTACTTTTTCAGTAGATAATTTTCTCTGACAAGACAGGTGAATAATTGTTAATTACATGTACCTTACAGATCAATAACTCATTAGTCAATAATTACAAATAGATAAAGAACTCAATTTGAACCTACACATGTATATCTTTATTGTAAAGATTTGTTTGTACTTTTTAAACAATGCAAAAATATTTTCATAAGCGATATGAAAATTTTACTTGTCTAATTTTGCGTGTACGTCTTGATGTACTTTTATAAAATATCATAACAATTAAGCATAGTGGTTAACGGAATTGGTTTTACAAACATATACAATCACTGACTTGATATGACGTTTATCATGTTAATTTAACATTTCGTACCTAAATCTTTTGTTGCTTATTAACGAATATTGACGTTGGAAATTAAAGCTAATATGATAAGCGTCATTAGTTTAATTTTCCAATTGTACTTTTCCATTTCTTAACAGCAATATACCTCCTTCACCAGCGTATAGGGTGTACATTTCAATTTACTCATATTATCGGTACTTTGTATGAATTTCCTTTGATCTACAGAGACTGATATTCACAGTATCACCGAACTGGACACTATCACGAAATTATCGGGTCACTGTGAAGGCGTCACGTGCCGATTGCTATGCTGACGTCATGTTTTGTACTATTTGTCGTGTTCAAACGCGAAAGGAGTAATATATAACTCCTTGATACGCGTAATACATTGAATGTAGAATGCATATAAATTTTCGCAATAGGCAATAGGTTAACTGTGATCGAATAGAAATTTAGGCTTATTCCAATATATTATAGAGTTTTATCTTTTTGTGATAAATATAAATAATTTTATATTGGCCGTGATAAAGTCCGTATCAAAAACAAAATGTCCTACATTCCATATCTATCGAGCATATAGTTTTGAACAGTGATTTTTGAAAAGAGCAAAATCGCTGTCCAAAAAGCTGCTGAGTCATGGATTCTACTTTCCCTTTATAAATTATATGGCCGTTACCATCATATCATTGAAAGATTGGTCGTGTCGTCATCCCAAATGAAAACGGACATATCAGCTAGATTCACAACTTCCCGGGTTTGACAGTACCGATTTTGAATTTTTCCTAGATTTACTCACTGACAGTGTAGCGGGTGCTGTCGACAGAGCAGGACATGCGTACCCTTCCGGAGCACCTGATCATAATGCCACTCTCAATATTATGGGAGCTCACAGTGTTAGTGCCTTGGTTTTGAATGTTGTGTTTTGTGGTCGTTTAATATCATTTTTCTAGCCATGTCTCTAGATTTTAATTTAGGTAATTGCCAATCTACTGCCGTTGTTGCAAAACAAAAAATATATGACCATTGGTATGTGTCAAAGTAGTTAATATTATTAGAAAACAGTTGACTCATTTAATTCAATTGGACAAGCAGAATAAGAGATTATAGTTCAAAAAGAAAGAAGTTTCAAACACTATTTGCTTGTGGCGTTAAATTGAGAAAAGACTTGCCGAACAGATGTCATCTCAGACCGTGTTCACATTTGTACTAGATGCGATCGATCCAAATTAAGATCGATTCTTTTAAAACCCGTTTATGTTCTCATCTAAAACATCTGAATCGATTGCAATCGATCTCAATCAGGTTTTGACGTTCTCTTTAGAACCGATTGCGATCGATCCCTTGTTGATTTCTTAGCACTTGAATCGATCGCAATCGATCCCAACTGTTCACACCAAAGCCACAGTCGTCTCTATTTGAATCGATCTTTTTGAAACCACCTCTTCCTATCGGACCAAATAAGATCGATCGCAATCATTCTTTTTATACTATGAACAACAAAAACCGATTGAAATCGATCGCAATCGATTCAAATATTGTAAGTGTGAACGGGATCTAAAATGGAATTTAAAAAAATGCTGAAAGGAGTAGATTTTTTCTGAAAAAAAAATCCACTCAAACTTTTACTAACTTTGAGACAGTTTTGTGAATATACATATCTGAACGGGTTGATTAAGATCAGAAACCACCAATTCATTTCTTAAACATTTTCAATGAATTTCCCTTATTTCAAATCTGTTTTCAATTCAATTTTTAAAACATTTTCTGTTAGGTTTTAACGTGTAGATCAGTCCATGGGCTGGAATAACCCCCGTGCACATCACTTCCGAACCCCAACCATTCTTTTTAATTCCGCATACATCCCCTCTTCAAAATAAAACTAAGGCCCAAATATATATATGTTTTAGGGAATCTGTGTAATCAGGGATTACGTGTAATCCCTAAAAAATCAGGGACTACACGTAACCACTAAATCGCATAGGGAATACGTGTAATCCCTAAATTTTACCAGCGATTACATGTAATCCCTGATTTTTCTTGGAATATTTACACGTTTTCCCTGACCCCCAAATGGAAAATCCCTTCCATCTTCGGATGTCCCGAAGATATACCTCCTCTAAAGGGAGGTAAATGTTGGGAAACAAACAAACCGCAAGTAGGGAATACTCTAAATAAAATAACTTTTATGGTCTGTTTATTAAGGAATTAAGTGTTTATGCAATATCAAAATAAATTTTACACCAAATTTGATAGTTTGGTTTTAATAAGTACTGTCCACCTTGACATAAAATTCCAGAGTATACATGTAATTGTCCTTTCAATGCAAATCTTGAATAAGTAAAAGGACTTAATGTGCTGTTCTATATTTATTTTATTTATCTATTTTTTTTTTTTCGTTGAATTCCACTTAACTTTTACATATCAAGTTTGTCAGTGAGTCTTGTTTGAAATCCCCTTAAAAGTGTTGAAAACCACTAATTCTTAGGCCATGATAATAGTGGATAAAGGTTATGATAAAAAAGAAAGAACTTTCACAGAACAATTCTACAAAATCCAAAAGGACAATAAAAAATTATATCTCTCAAAAACAAAGATTGACCGAATCATTTCAAGCATAATTAGCTACAAGTAAAAAATGTTAAGAAAACCAGGAAAGATTACTATCTCTTACGAAGGTAAGACTATGGTTTGATTCTGATTTCTAAGAATATATACAGAAACATTTCATTCTCACAAGGCTTTATAAAAACAAAATATTAAGTTTGTTGAATTAATTTGTGCATTAATTTGATCTCATAAAATCAAGAAAAAAAAAATCAGATTTAAAATAATTTTTAAAATGGATAATTTTCAGATTTAAAATAAAAGTAAAAATGGAAAGTTTTCAGTATAATTAAAATCAACAAAAAAGGAAATTTTCATTGCCGCCTTGGTGAGCATTTTCTCGGAGGCTAATTGGCCAATTGGAACACAACTTGGCCAAGTCCTTGGTGGCGCCCTGCAAAAAGTGTTTTTTTCAGTCTGTGCTATATCTAAGATGGCCATGGGGAACATCATATTGGAAAATATATTCCAACATCATCTCTTAATATACTCGGCAAATAAAACCAAACTTATCCACAATAGTTTTTAGGTGGTACGCTGCAAAAAGGTGTTTTTTTCAGGTTTGGAATATTCCCCAAGATGACTGTTAGGGGGGGACATAATTTAACATTACTGTTCATAATATAACTGTTTTTAAGTTTTGACATAATTATTGCTTATTATTGTATGTGAAATGCAGATATGATTTGTTCGGATTAGACTTGTATTTGGGTTGAAAAATCGTAATAAATCATCCAAATATTCTTTAATTGTGTTAAATCTGCCAATTTTCATCAGAATATGATCCCCAATTGGACTTAATGCATAATAAAAACAATTATTGACTCTCAGGGAAAACGTGTAAAAATGTTAAAAAAAAATCAGATATTACATGTAATCCCTGGAATTTTTAGGGATTTCAAGTATTCCCTAAACCAGCCAGGGATTACATGAAATCCCTGATTTTGTCAGTGATTTACACGTAATCCCTAATTACACAGATTCCCTGTAACATATATATACAGCAGACTTTACAAAGTAGGTACTCATCCCATTTGTCTCGAAAGCCCTACCAATCTTGAGTCCCCAAAGCTACCACGTTTACACCTCCTTTAATGTTCCAATTGATATATAGTGATTACAAAATGATAAAAAATTTAAAAAAAACAATACTGTAAATAGAACAATGTTATATGTGTTGTGTGTCTTACTTGATTAAGCAGACACATATAAAAATCTATCTTTAATTAGTTCTTAATTTATTTAAATATAATCATTTAATACCTTGTTGTTTCCGTGTTCGTCTAATATTGTGTGATCTGAATACTTCGATTATCAACAGATAATCATGACCTCTCTTTGACTCTCTTTTTTAGTTTTGCCTTTTAACTTCACTTTTGATCATTTCCCGGGACCTTGTAAAGTTGTATAACAGCCCAGTTTTTGACGTGGGAAAGGTTTGTTTTGTTCTTAGTTGATTAAGTACACGATTCATGATGCACTGCAATTCTTTTAGAACGGAACTTTATTTCAGCTTTCACTTAACTGGAATTCAGACCACTTTGACCTGACATGGTGATAGAGTCGTGACAGTTCTTGTCAGAGCCATAAACGCGCTGAACGCTTCTATCCATGACTACTTGATCTTTTGTAGCCACGACTGCTCTCAAGCTGGTCTGTTTTAGCTATGACAGTTCTCTGGCATATTCTTATCACTTATCACTTATATTTACACAAATTTAAGATCGTACAGATAACGTGATTAGATAAGCCAGATTTTCGTGGAGCATTAACAATCAATAGTGTTATGGAGTGGCAGTGATCCATTCTGATATTTGATCAAAATAAATCGAAGATTTCAAAGGGTAATCATAAGAATTCGAATCAAAAGTTAGATAAAATCTTCAATATCAGTTTCGTACTGCTGAGGGGCATCAACATCACACGCCTTAAAATGTGTTGTTTCTTCCGACGTTTAAAATGTTGACGCAACGCGTAAGGCGTATGTTGCAATGTGGAAAGAGAAGAAAAATACTTTTCTTGCAACTTCTTCAGGTGATGTTTAATTGAAACCAAGAAGAAATCACTTTTTGAAGAACTTTTGTCGTTCTTCATCTAGAACAACACATGCGTCATTTTCCTCTTCCATCTACATACAAAAAGTTTGATAAAACTATTTTAGATCATATAAAAGTGCATTTCATTTTATTTTGTGACTTATTTGTATTTGTATTAAATAAAGTTTGGAAACTATACCTTGTAATCTGCTTTGAATCGGCCTGTTTAAATCCTTACTCCAGAAAAAACCGAAATAACAATTTTTTCTTTCTTCCGCTAGAATTTCAATAAACAAATGCATGTATTATAATGCCTATATGAACAGTACTATATGATTTTATCTTTACTTTTCTTTCAGTGTTATATATACACAAGAGAAGTCAACCATATACTCAAAACATTTAAAAAAATCACAAACAAAGTGCTTACCTTTTATTTACTGACAAGATTATTTTAATTTTGATGTTAAAAAACCTAGTTAAAAACGTATAAACATATTCAATTCATTTGAAATTTTATATTCTATATATTTTATTACGGTATAAATATTACGTTATATATTAAATGATCTGTTGATTGATTGTGCGTGTTTTGCATAAATATTTAGTTCATATCAAGATTGCGTAATACAGCGTAAAATGGGACTTATACTCACAGTCTCGTGGTGGGAATCAATACTGGACTTCTGAGTCGTGTTCATACCGGAAACAAATCTATTATTATACGCAAAAAATCAATACATTAGTACATTGAGAGGGAATCACTAATTAACACGAGGGTCTTTATAAACATAAGTGGATAATATAAATCGGATAATGGTTTTTATGAAATAAAAAAGATACGCTAGGCTATGGAATAGCCTTGGACAGAAATTGCGTGTTTGATTGGCAAGGGTGTGGTGGCTCATGATGTACTTGGCTTCGAAACATAAACCTTTTACAACACTCACAAATAAACACCGGTAGCTCTTTATTCTTCCGCCAGAAAACGCAATTCTATCTCTTCCCACCTTTCGTTCTCCATTGCCTAAGTATCTCTACATACTAAAATCACGCTTTGTTTAACACAATTGAAAAGTCTTTTATAGTATTTGTATATTATTGATTATTGCACAATACCTCATCTTTATTTAATATCAACATCTGGTTTTAAATTTATACATTACTGTTCTTATTCTTTTTATCCTATCTATATTTATAAATCTAGCTAAGCGATATTGCAATACCAATCCTGTTCTCAGTACCACCCATAGTAAATGTTGATCATACTTTTCAACTTCCACAAGGGAACAGAAAAATTAAACCTCGCCCCGTTTTAGTAGGACGAAACTCGACGCCATTTTGATTTTCGAGAATCTGAAATTCCTATTGGTCAATAGTCTTCTGCGCATGTGTTCTCCTTACTGCGCAAGCGTACTCCTCACTTCCCCCAAGAACTATCCATATAGCTAGGCTATTCCATAGCCTAGCTAATGAACACTGTTGAGCTAAGGGTGATTTATATTTAATCAGTTTGTAGCGCTTCAGGTCAATTGTTTTTCGTCAACTAAAATTTAGTTAAAGAATTATAACGGAGGAAAAATCATAATTATGCACTTCAATTTCATAAATATTTTGTTTTTTATGCGGTATGTATTTCTTTCACTTGTATCCGGGGCGACCGTTTTCGCCCTAAATTACACGAGAGTTCCTATCTCGAAAGCCCCTATTAGATCATTATAATGATAGAAAAATTGATGCGACTCCGACAAAGATATATATAATTTATTGTTATAATATCAATACTGTTTAATATTGTTTATTATTAATAGTAAAACAGGTTTGTTTGTTTGTTTGTTTTTCAAGTGTCGATTAAATCGATTAAACAAAGGAAGGATGTGGAGTACAGCGTTTCTACAAATACTGTACATAATAGAACAACGCTTATATTGTTTTTCTTCATCTTGCAATCACCACGAGGTATTCAGCAATAAGCTCTGCTCATAACTAAAAGCACGTGTTGCGCTGCAAAATAATAATACCCCAGCCTCCTAACTACAAGTTGATACTGTCCAACATGTTCCAGGAACATGTTCCTATACACCAATATACGTTTGTTTATTTTAGTGGTCATGGAGTTAGTATTGTACGTGTATTGGATTTTATCAGTATGTTTATTATACTATGGTGAATCCGGAGAGAGAACGAGGCGGTTTGAAACCCATTTGCCGGTTTAACACTACCTCTGGGTTTTGCTAGTGCCGGTATCATTTTTTTTTTGGTGCAGTTCCGTTGGTTAGTGCCGGTACCAATTTCTATCGTTTTTAGCTCACCTGGCTATGCCAGGATGAGCTTTTGCCATCACTTGGCGTCTGTCGTCCGTCCGTCGTCCGTCATAAACTTTTCATTCAAAGATCTTCTCCTCTGAAACCACTGGGCCGATTGGAACCACATTTGGTCACAATAGTCCTTGGGTGATCCCATTTAAAAATTGTATCCTTTAGGTCCGAACCTCATCCAAGATGGTCACCAGCGGGGAACATAGTTTTAACATTGGATCCTATGCGAAAACACATTTGAAGATCTTCTATTAAGAAACTACCAGTCCAATTATAACCAAATTTCGTCACAATGGTCCTTAGATAGTCCCATCCTAAAAAGGTATCCAACAGGTCCGTACCTCATCAAAGATGGCCGCCAGCGAGGAACATAGTTTTAACATTGGACCCTATGGAAAGGACGTTCATAGATCTTCTAAGAAACTACTAGTCCAATTATAACCAAACTTAGTCACAATGGTCCTTAGATGATCCCATCCAAAAAGGTATCCCACAGTTCCGTACCCCATCAAAGATGGAGTCAGCAGGGAACATAGATTTAGCATCGGACACTATGAAAAACACATTCAAAGATCTTCTTCTTAGAAACTACTTGTCCAATAAGAACCAAACTTAGTGACAATGGTCCTTAGATGGTCCCATCCGAAAAGGTATCCGAGAGGTCTGTATCCCATCCAAGATGACCGCCAGCGGGAACATAGTTTTAACATTGGACCCTGTGGATAAGACGTTCAAAGATCTTCTCAGAAACTACTAGTTCGATTAGAACCAAACTTAGTAACAATGGTCCTTAGATGGTCCTTTCCGATGAAAGGTATCCGACAGGTCCATACCTCATCCAAAATGGTCGCCAGCGGGATCATAGTTTTAACATTGGACCCTATGGGAAAACACATTCAAAAAGATCTTCTCAGAAACTACCAGCCCAATTATAACCAAACTTAGTAACAATGATCCTTAGATGATCCCATCCAAAAAAGGTATCCGACAGGGGCGTACCCCATCCAAGATGGCCGTCAGCGGGGAACATAGTTTTAACATTGGACACTACGGATAACACATTCAAAGATCTTCTTCTTCTCAAAAACTACTTGTCCAATTAGAACCAAACTTAGTCACAATGGTCCTTAGATGGTCCCATCCAAAAAGGTATCCGACAGGTCCGTACCCCATCCAAAATGGCCGTCAGCGGGGAACATAGTTTTAACATTGAACCCTATTGGAAAACACAATCAAAGATCTCCTTCTCAGAAACTACTAGTCCAATTAGAACCAAACTTTGTTACAATGGTCATTAGATAGTTCCTTCCAAAAAGGTATCCGACAGGTCCGTACCTCATCCAAGATGGTCGCCAGCGGGGAACATAGTTTTAACATTGGACCCTAAGGAAAAGACGTTCAAAGATCTTCTTCTCAGAAACTACTAGTCCAATTAGAACCAAACTTAGTAACAATGGTCCTTAGATGGTTCCTTCCAAAAAAGTTATTCGACAGGTCCGTACCTCATCCAACATGGTCGCCAGCGGGGATCATAGTTTTAACATTGAACCCTATGGGAAAACACATTCAAAAAGATCTTCTTCTCAGAAACTACCAGCCCAATTATAACCAAACTTAGTCACAATGGTTCTTAGATGGTCCCATCCAAAAAAGGTATCCGGCAGGTCCGTACCCCATCCAAGATGGCCGTCAGCGGGGAACATAGTTTTAACATTGGACACTATGGAAAACACATTCAAAGATCTTCTTCTCAGAAACCACCGGTCCAATTAGTACCAAGCTTAGTCACAATGGTCCTTAGATGGTCCATTCCAAGAAATATATCCGACAGGTCTTTGTCTCATCCAAGATGGCCGCCAGCGGGGAACATAGTTTTAACATTGGACCCTATGGGAAACACATTCAAAGATCTTCTTCTCAGAAACTGCTTGTCAAATTAGAACCAAACTTAGTCACAATAGACCTTAGATGGTCCCTTCGAAAAAAGGTATCCGACAGGTCCTGACATTATCCAAGATGGCCGCCAGCGGGGAACATAGTTTTAACATTGGACTCTATGGGAAAACACACTTTGTCACAATTGTGGTTAGATGGTCCTGTCCAAAAAGGTCCTTATGTCCTTACAGTACAATGTTGCGGCCAATAGGGTACACCTATGAAAAAGAAAGGAAATGGGGTAAATGTCAAGTAGACAACATGCCATATCCAGGTTAAAATGACAACAAAGCATTTATGGAGAGATGCAATGTTCGATGAAACTACCACAAAAGGTGAACAATAATTTCTGAAAGAACTGTCATGCCAAATCTACTTGCCTTGAACGAACTGAATGTGATAATGAAACCATGTATGAATGTGGAAATTATCAGCGTTAAAGATGATTATATATAGAATTACAGTAGCTTTGAAGGTCGAGACAGAAAATATCACCGTATCGCGGCGAGTCCGATAGGACGAGCTGTGATACCAGTGATATTTTCTGTAGAGACCCTCAAAACTACCATTATTGTTTTATCGGCAACGTCATAAGAGTCGTGACGTCATATTCGTGACGTCATTGCCTGATATTTTCTTGTATCAGGTCAGTACGGAGATACTGACAATATCAGTCAGTAACATCAAAGAGAAAAATGTACATATTGCCAATAATTACAAACGCACACATTGCTGCAGTACCGATACATCCAACAGATCAAGTTTGAAATGAAACATGCAAAAAGCGAAAATAACTGTACAATAATGTCATAGTAAAAATGACACTTTTAATCATGTTAACATAAAATCATAATATTTAACACAAAATGTAGTAAAATGAAATCGAACATTTGGTTTGTTGTTCCTCACATGTTTGCCCATACCGACTTGAAATATCTATGCTTTTTATGTTCAATTCTATTTATAAGACTCGTAATCAAAAAATGCAGTTTTTATTTTAAAACAGTAACGACAAAATAGCATTTGTTGATTATTTATCTAGCTTTTGAAAATGAAATAAATGTTGTCCTTTCCTTGAAAATGTGCCATTGCAGTTTGATTTTTATCACAGAACATATTTTTTCATCAAATGTCACCAATTAAAGTTTAAATCTGAATGATTCCAGGCGTAGTCATAGTGACAGAGTTCAGACATCGAATCTTGTTTTCTTAACATGCATTGTCTAACAAAAATGTTATTTCCATTATTCAAAATCATATTGACGTGTTTTTGAACGACTGAATTGCTAAGTAGTCTGGTCTCCCAAGATCCTTTATTCAAATTGAACCCTTTACTAGATTTACAATAAACGACATATCTTCTGCTGCGTTCACTTCTTTGTATTGCAAATTCATATAATGCCGATTGTGCGTATTTCCCACCACAAATAGTTTTTCTTCTGTAACCAACTGATTCACCACTACCAACTGAATCACCACTATTCCGTTTTTCCCATTGATGTGACTGTGACGTAGGTGATGACGGAGCCATTGCTAATTGCCATTTCGTCCATGGTTTATCGTTCAATAGAAAGTAGGTTTCTGGTACTGATTCTCTGTTTAGCTTTGGAAGATTTTTCAACTGCATGATAAAAGAATCAGGAATACTTGATTAAATGAATCCGGTTTACATATAATTATTCAAAGTAATAACAATTGACATAATGTACAACGAATAAGATAAAGTGGAATTCGGAAACAAGAGGAAACGAAATGTATAAAAACAGTTGTTGTTCCAAACTGATCATTCTTATATTTATGGCTTTAATACTACAAATGCATAAATTGGCACACAGTTTTCACAATCAAAACATTAATGGAAGACGCATGCGAAGAACTTGTATGTTTTTTTTCTCTCTCTCTTTCTTTATCTTTTTCGGTTCAGTAGAACGCATTTCAGAATCGTTTTAATAAAATTGCAATTAAATGGTTGATTGTGTAACTAGGTGTCACAACGCTACAATCGCTACCTAAATGCTAATATATTGCACAAAAGACGATTCTATTACTATGTATTGCTTTAAGTTTCAGATTTTTGGAAATTGACCCTAATTGTGAATGTTATAATCAGAAGCACATAGTCTAGGTTCGGATCTGAACAAAAACATTATTTCCCTATACACCAACAAATTAATTTGTACCGATATAAATGTAAACTCGGTGTATTTCTGTCCTTTGAAATAGTGCAATAATTTTTATGAAGTTTAATTTGTTTGCAATGTACGCTTAAAATATAATATTTTTATGAAAGGCAAACCATCCTTTTCCCCGTACTCATATTTTACGAAAGGAAATGGAGTAAATGAACATGAGACCATAACACATATGTTAACTCCGACTGCAATAATTTTAATGAGCTGTATGGCCATTTCGGAAGGTTATTCCTCATCAGCAGCACTCGAACCCAAACAAAGGCATAGCCTATATAATGAATTTGACAACAAAATGCGATATAAAACAACAAATGTAATATGCTTTCAATTAAATAATTCCAAGATGTTTTTTTTTCTTTTGAGTGCTCCGTTGTGTATGATTTATACAATATTTTATATACCTTGTATTTTTCTAAGTTTTGCACTTTTCTAGTGTCCAACATTTTTTGTGCCTAGGGCTATAACGACGTAAACGTAGTGTTGTTGTTCCTTTCGCCACTGGTTTTATTCTTGTCTTCATTATTCTACAAACAGAATTAAGTTTCAATAAATTAGCTATTTATAATATGAGTTTTACCATACTGTTTCGCGATTGCAGTCTCCTTCGCGAGCAAGATTCGATTAATTTTGCATATCAGTGTTTTAGACAAAAATAAATCTTTGTCCAATGTCAATACTAATAAAATTTTACGTTCGAGGGGAAATAACCCTTGCGATAACTAGAGGAACGAATACCATGGTCGCGCTCGATTGTCTGTGCATAACATGTGCAGTACAAAGTGTTCTGCACAGAACAGGAAATCGCGCTCTCTATGATGGAAGACAAAAGGCGGGAAATATTTCTGAAATAAAACATGAAATTAAGCACTTAGATGAAAAATATATTGTCATATTTACGTTATTTTATATAATACTTTGTGTTTACTGTGCCCATGATGCAAATTTTGATGTGAAAAGAATCAGAAAATGCTAAACTGTTGTCTTTCTTCTAAGGACCTGTTCTACGACACTTTATTCATGTTCTAACTGTGCAGTACACCCTTTTATATTTCTTTATTTTAATAGCACTGAAACCCTTCGCTCGCATTCAGAGAGTTGTTGACATCAATAAATATATTTCATTCTTATAACAATCAAGAAAGTAATTTTTATTTGTCAAAAACTTGCAAAATGTTCTAATCAAAACATTTGGCTTCCATCTTGGCCACGTGACTGTTCCAATCACACCACCTTTCCAGTCGGTACAGACGGAACTGTGCAGTACAGGTGTTCCGAATCACTCGTTTGCTGTACTGCACGTCCATCACACAATTCACAGGCCAATCGAATGCGACCCATATCTGCCCGTCCTGGCATAATATGTTCTAGGGGTCATGTTTATGATACTAAATTATTGACCCGGCCTGACTAATGTTTGAATGTATAATCTTTGAATGTATAATTAATATAACATAAGATAAGGTATCAATTTCATAAATATCATCCAGCAGTATTGTCTCTGATCAAGTGTCGTATGCAGCAATGACGATAAAAATGTTAAGATGTAACTATTAAATGACAACAGTACTTCAATTAAGATGAGAAATAATTTTTTTTTTCAATTAGATCGGAAATCAAATTATAACTTGATGGGTGAGAGTTAGCATGACATCGTTTTGATCAAGATATTCCAAATGTCTGTAATTGTAGTAGGTTTATCTTGAATTGGAACTAATGTGGAATTTATCAGACTTTTTCAAATTAGGACACTTACATGTTGTATTTGTTAGAGGTGTGTTTTTATCTAAGCTGTGCACAACACAACTTTTATTCGTCTGGTCTGTTGGTTTTTAAAGTTTACCTGCCTAGGCTGTTGCGAGTACAAATACTATTTTTAGTATAAATTTTAATTTAACAGTTTGACTAATTAACACATAAAAGTACATGGACATAGATCAAATGGAAACTGATATATCCTGAAAATTTGGACATCGTGACTGCAGTGGTTTTTGCAAACAAGCGAACACAAATTTGGTAACGGAACCCACGAGTAAAAACAATATACCTCCCAACTCTCTGAGGCGGGGAGATAAAATAATTGAAAATTAAGAAATCATGTTACTTCGTTACGAATACTACGTGAATCGATGCCCGCCTGTAAAGAATTAAATGACATCAAATTTAAAATAAAATTTATGATATATTTTGTTTATGAGGAACATACGTAGAGTTCCTATATTTTAGACCCTCCGAACACCCGGTAAATCTTATTTGTCGAAATGCACAGAGCCACTGTGCTCCTTTTCATTGTTATAATTGTCAGTTTCATAGCTTCCTTGCCTTTCTCTTTACAAATAAAATGAGAAAAATAACAGAAAACATCAGCATAAACTTATAAGTACAACTAAACGCTACCATCCAAAAGAGAGCTGCACAAGAAAAATGCAAATGAAAAACAACAAAAGACAAACATGGACAAAATAGAAGCTCAGGACAGCCGGACGAACAAAAGCCAGTGATAAGATTACATTGGTTTTGGGGTATCACAACATCCGATTCCCCATCTCGATATCCTATTTCCACAATGGATTATATACCCGACGCAAAGAATTGGGTTCATTTTTGTCGTCGTGCAAAAAAGTTGAAAGTGTTCTCAAAATATACAATGTCACTATTCCTTTAAGACAAAATACATGGTGTCTTTCTACATTATCTGTAGAGGTAAATTACTTCAATGGCCATGTTCCCCTGTTTAATTTCCTTTGACTAAACCTTTTTTGTTCTTATTCAATATTCATTCACATTTTATGATATATAAATAATAGACGCTTACCTGTATTTTTCACTAGTGATATATTTGCTGTGTCTGACTGTATTTTCAAAATATAACTTTTGTTTACGTCATCAATATTTCTATCGGGTATATTTACATTGACCAGGTAAAGATAAGACTAGCTCAAATAAACTCTTCTTGATTTTCTGATATAGTTTGATATATTTCAGGTATATAATTCCATTATAAATTCGATCATGTATATAGGGTACGGGGTTTTTAAATGTATAAATACATGAAATCATATAATAAGAAATAAATAAATGATAGTCGTTTACATTTGTAGGTCTAAACATGTTATCAAAGCTGATAGAATTGACGTCACGCCTTAGTCAAATTAGGAGAAAATAATACTGTAGGAAAAAAATTATCCACTTTTGTTTAATGTGCATTTTTGGATCTTAAATATTTTTAGTGACTATATTTACAACATGTATATATTGTTGAACTTGTGTTAGAATAAATAAAGATTATGACTATCAATATGAAGTCCTTGGGCCTTTTGGTATTGGTGTTGTTAAAATAGGAGGAGCTTAAAATCTTATAGGTATTGAGAATTTACTCTAATTACTTCACTGACAGAATCATTCATATCAATGCAGCTGAAAAGGTATTGCACATCTATATGTCAGTAAAATTGGTATGGTATTAAAACGTAATTAAAACATTTGATTGTCATGAATGTGAATAAAAATTCTGCAGTTTAAACGACATGACAATCAGCTTTGACCAACAAGTAAACGAAAAATCAGTCACTTTATGTGAGTGTTCCAACAGCAAAGTAACAACCATCTTCGCTAACCGAGGGTTACGATCCGCTCCTCTCCTCTTCACATCAGTTTCAAATTACCTCCCTTCGAAGTAAGATTTTCAGTATGATTTATTGTAAAAATTAAAGGTTATTTGTTGCACCAATAATACGAAAAATCACAATATATTTAACTACAAGGAAATAAGCCTTCAAAAGTAAAGAAACATTATAAAATCTTGGAATTTTCCAAAATAGAAAAATCATGAAACACCATATTTTAAGTTTAATTGTTACTATATATGTTAAAAATTCGAATATAAGCAACTTGATTGGCTGCAGCGAAGGTTAACTGCAACCAATCAAAAACATGGATTTGAGGCTACAGAAATCCTGCTGGATCTGCCAAGGGTGAAGAGGAGAGGAGCGGATTGTAACCCTTGGCTAGCGAAGATGAGTAACAACATAATTTTAAAAGAAACCATCTTCGCTAGCCAAGGGTTACAATTCGCTCATCTCCTCTTCACCAAGGACGAACATTTGGTCTTGGGACGTGCAAATTCCAGAAAATGGTTGGATACACAAGAAACGATTTGGCACCACAAGCAGATCAACAGAAAGTCGAAGAAGAAAAGTGATCGCTCCGTTCATCGATTACAATTGGGATACCGCGGTGATGAAATCGTTTGTTTAAGATAACGAAGGGTACACCTACTTTCTAGTAAGCATCGACGTCTTTTCCCTCTTTGCATACACATTTCCCTTGTCGTCAACGCAACGCAAGGGGATGTCGGTGACACTGCAGACCATATTCTGCGGAGCAAAAAAAACCACCAAGCTGAAGACGGAAAAAATTGTACCGCGTCAGAGACGTCCAGTGCCTATTGGAGGCCGATGGAGTGGGCCATCTCTACACAAAGATTGAACAGAAAAGCACGTGTACCGAAAGATGCATCAAAACCCTAAAGTCCAGACTTTTCGCAACCTGACCCCTCATCAAACGCTTCAGAGGAGATGATCCAGATAAACAACGCCATGCATCTTCCACCGTTACAGGAAGGTCGCTCCAACAGCGGTGACCAAAAAGGGCGAAGACTGATTGTGGAAACTTCAATACTCCGCGAAGAATTACGCATGACCACTGACCCGGCGCTTTGCCTCCCGGAAAGGAGACACCGTGTTCATCTCCCACGTCAGGCAATTATTTATTCGGGAATTGGGATTAAAACAAAATTACCGAACATGGTGGTTAATAAGGGTCGAAGTCCATTGGACAAAAAGACAAATGAGGTGACCACCACCAACAAAAGTGTCGACCTCAATGGGTCTGACATGAATATGAACTATGCTGGACCATGGAATAGTTCGTGGTGGATGGGAAAGGGATGGCATCGTACTTCACGTTGAGGGATGTCGTGCAGGGGGGGGATGGGTGCTTTTTATCAATTTGAATTGAATAGAGTGAGAGTCACTGAGGAGATGGTGTACTGTATTGTAAAAGTCATTCGCCGACGGCGTCACGACGATCTGGTCAAATGGATAAGATTGCCAGTAAAATACAACATTTGGATTCCTATGACGTCGCTGAAAAACTATCAGAGACTGCAACATTGACAATGGCCTAACCATGGACCAGTCCATCTTGTACGGGGGCAATCAGTTTCTCTACGAGCTGGGCAGGGCTGGCAAGATTACTAGAAAGATGTACGATACAGAATTTTAGAACAGATGGAAGCCTGGGTAGTAGTCGTCCGTTTCACCCGCCTCCTTCCGCAAGATGTTCAGTGTTTGAGGGAGCGTTTGCTGGTAACGCATCAATTTATCCACCTTGGAATGTCTTTTCAGAGGAAGAAGAATGCGCTGGCGACATACCATGAGACCACAATACCTGAAACGTCATATCAGTTCGCACGGAGGAACAATGACAGTTCATAAGAAGGCAAGAATGGCAGTTGGAAATAAGTATGATTGAAAATGTCTTCTTGCACCTGTACTTTCGACTCATGCCGACAACCACGCCGGAGACTGTGGTGGGTCTGCCAAAAATCTTCCTACTTTTGGGTCATTTGGAATGTGCACTTACAGAACTCGTCCTTTAGTTGTCGAAATAAGCATATGAAGAAACTAAATTCAAACTAACTTCGGTATTTTGTTACTTATTATCACTGGGTTGATGCCAATGCTGGTGGACTATAAGTCTTCGAGGTTATTCACCAACCCAATAGCCAGACTTCGGTGCTGACCCGAAACCCGATTCTATATTTGCAATATCGACATTTAAGAGAATTTTGTTATAACCTAACGAGTATCTCCCACCTGCATAGCTCTGTCCTAAGATGGTTTTGACTTCCCCTTTTAGATCTTATTGGTCATTAGTTCTCCATCAGATTTTATGCATATTTCGATTTGATCTGCACTAAAGAGACATAAGTTGTCGAAATGCGCATATGCAGAAACTAAATTCACAGTAACTTCGGTATTTTGTAAGTAACAAACGCCGGATCCATCGATTGCACGTATGTGCCGACGCAGTAAAAGAATCGTACGCATGCAGTAGTTTCCTACCTCTATTGCGAACCATCGAACCCTTTGAGGAAGGTTCTTTAGATTTGCCCAACCGTATTACGTCATATTATGTCAAGTTGACTTGAATCGGTTGGGGACCCTTTTAAGAGATGAAGAGATGAACATTTGCCCTGTCGGTTCAAAATCGATAGACTTTACTGTACCCTTCGCGTAAGTAGACGAAGATGGGGTCGATAGAAATCTACGATTACAAGTCACAACGCTGGATACCTTGTATTCCCGATCACAAAAACTGGGAACAGCATTAAATTTTGCATTTTGCAAACATAACCGAAGGAGGGGTTTGACCAAACTACAAAGGACTTTACATAATGGGGAGCTGTGCTCGTTTACGTTAAGAGTCGACGTCTAAGGTACTACTGGTGTTCCAAGCTGCAATGGATTCTTTTGAAAGCATGCAATATCTAAATTTAAGAAAATTAAGTTCGAAACTAAGGAGTATCTCCGTCTTGCATAGCTTTGTCCTTAGCTGATTTAAGCTTTTGTATTTAAACCCTTCGGTAATTTGTTCTCTATCAGCTTATACACATATCTTGGTTTAGGACCATCCAAAAATTTCGATTTCATCTGCACTGAAGAGAAATAGGTTGTTGAAATGGCCAAATGCAGAATGCACAAAAATACACCGAATTTCCATAAAAACACTAAATATCTTTATGCTGTAAATGTGTTTAAAAGAGTAACCTGTCATCAGAAGCATTTAAATCAAATAATATGGAAAGCCATAACCCAAAAGTAGTCCAAAAAGTAGTACTTATTTCCAAACTTATCGAAATAGGAAGCAAAATCCAGTACCAAGGACATCTACCAAGTGCCATACATGGAATGAAGCCTCAGTATTTTTAAGTGGTTAATTCACAGTTACTTCGGTATTTCATTATTTATTGCCACTGGGACCGATGCCTCTGCTGGTTAGTCCCCGAGGGTATTCATCAACCTAGTAGCCAGTTCTTCGGTGCTATTATTTATAGGAACTATATTTATTAATATGATTGCACTCCCGTACTGTACATGAACCTTAACCAAGAACATAAAAAAATCGGGCATGGCAAACTTTGCGTCGACAGGCTCTCCTCATAACACTGATAGTTCGTCCGACAAACCTATTTGTACCACAACTACTAAATCTAAGGACGAGATCATAAAAATCAAACTTCTGTATTACCATCCTTTTGGTATTAAAGTGGATTAGGAGAACAGTTTTATCTCCCGAACATTTATTGGGTACCTAAGCGTCACAAGAATCCCTACGAAGAAAGACTCATTGCAGGGTCTGCCAGACGCACCACTATATCCTTATCTAAATTCTAACCACTTCATTGACTGCAGTTGCAAATGATTTAAAAGATACTACGAAAAAAGCCTATCCTACGAGCGGTGTGGTTCAGATGTGTATTCTTAATAATCCCAAAGATCTCTAATAACAGCTCTCCTCATGCAAGCAGTTTCACCTGTAACAATACCATTCCAACTTTTGATTTTCTTCTCTTTAAACAGCGCATCCAGACAAAAAAAACTTAAGCCAGTAATTTCCAACCTGACACATCAATGTTTTTGCACTAAAATCGGAGAAGTGGGTAGTCATTTTTGGTAATGGGAAAAAAAAGCAAAAATATGTTTTGATGAACTATACTGAGTAAAATATTAAAAAAAACAGTAAAAATGGCGTGATAACGATGATTGAATTTTTAATCGACAACTTTTTTGTTGAATTTTTTCAGAGCAACTATCACGGATATTTCATCCTTTGTTAGTTTTGTCATTTTAAAAATTCTATGACCGTCACCCCGACATCATAGATAGATATGAAATGTCGATTTCACAAATGTAAAAGTCCATTTCCAGCTAGATTAACGTAGTCTGGATTTTGACATTACCGATTTTGACTTACTAACAGTATGAGAGGTGCTGGTTAAAATGCAGGACATGACAATCTTTATTAATTTTCGGAGTACTCTTTTTTTTAGATCACACTGTTAGTACTTCAGTTTTGAATGTTGTTTTTGTGGTGTTCGTTTGTTTTGTTGATGTGTCTTGTCGTTTGTCTTCCTTCTTTTTGGTGTTTTGACCTTTTCTTTGTCTGTGGACTCTCTGTGGTTTGTTCCTTTGGTATTCTGCTACCTTTTTCACACAGGATGGTGTCATACTCTACGCACAATTTCTGTATGTAGAATATCATAGGTATACTATATTACATGAATCTTAACCATACATGATGGGAGAGCTAACAGACAAGAATAAAGTAAGTGAGAACCGAACCGTCAGTCTAAATAACAAAATACCGAAGTAACTTTAGTTTCTGCATATGCGCATTTCAACAACGTATGTCTCTTCATTATTCTAAAACATATAATCCATGGACAATTGGCAACATCAGTAAAACAAAGAAACAAAGACATAACACGAGTACGACATAGAAAGGAAAAATGAACTGACACACACACAAAGAAAGATGAACAACACGGACCCAATAAAACCATAGGTCAGATCAGATCAACGGTAAAGTAAGAATAAACGCGAAATGCCCCCTCCACATACAGAAATGTGTCACATGGGGGTATTTGTCATACATTTATCAAATATAAATCAGATCTTAGTTGAGGAATAATAAGCAGTCATTAAGTGGTGAAACAAGGGAAACAAGAAGCCATAACAATGCCAGATATGATGACGACTTTTGGACGATGACAACCTATGGACAATTTACGTTACAGAGCTCTTTTTGGATCTGTAATTATAGCTGTGTCCTGTATGGTCATTCAAGATTTACATACAAACATTTAGAGATATCATTGTTCAAATGAATCAGAAATCGTAAAATTTCTAAAGGAAGTGAAACAAATTACATAGGTTGTCATCGTCCAAAAGTCGTCATCATATCTGGCATTGTTATGGCTTCTTGTTTCCCTTGTTTCACCACTTAATGACTGCTTATTATTCCTCAACTAAGATCTGATTTATATAGACTATATTTTGTCACCGGGACGACAATTTCAGTTACAATCGCCAACGTCGCATTTTAATTGACTTGATGTGTATGTGAATGGTCACTTTACATAATAGATCTACATGTGTGAAGTATCATAAACAAGTAGCATAGTTTATTTGGCAACTGAAGGGATATAAAAGGAACAAATCCAAATAAAGGTATTACTTTAAATGTTTCGTATAATTGATAAACAGATTCGTGGACGTTTTGAACATTACGTAATCGTTGTACAATAACTTGCTGATGTGTAGCTGTAAGTAGGTCAATTGACCAGATTATGTAAACATAAACAGATGGGGAATACCGGAAACTGAAATATAATAAAACCGGAAATTGTTTTGGAAAAGAATACACAATGTCAGTCCTCGTGTTAGGCAGTTCACATATATCACACTTAAAAAGATACATTAGTCGGTACCTAGTGTTTCAGAATTTTAACTTGAACAATGTAAACAGTCAACTGTATGGCATAAGTGGCGGAAATACATTGTCGCATGTGGGAGCATGAAATCGCCACCGCACAACCTGAGCATTTAATTGTGCAAATAGGGGGCAATGATTTAGATCGTTTCGATGCTAACACAGAACTAGCAGAAGAAATCATCTTGCGTCTAGTTTCATTATGCAATACCTTTGCCAACCGCTACAATATTCACCAGGTAACTATCCTGCAACTAATCCATAGGACCAAAACAAGAGAGTTGCCAGTAGAGAAATATAATGAACTAGTCATATATGGAAACGGATTCTTAAAAAATGAAGTTAGTAACAATGTCAATTTGCACTACTGGAACATCTCAGGGATTAAAAATTGTTTGCGAGATCCATTGAAAGACGGTGTGCATTTTAATGATTATGGACTTTATAAGTATTTCCGTAATATCCGCGGCGCCATTATCCAGTCACTTTACCACGATGCTTGATGTTCCAATAAAATCTTCAC